>PVKM010046995.1:0-11561 GCA_004027735.1 Carollia perspicillata
GAGCTCCTACCCTTTTGCAAAAGCATGGATGGAACTGGAGAGCATTATGCTAAGTGAAATAAGCCAGAAGGTGAAAGACAGATACCATATGATCTCACCTATAAGTGGAACCTGATCAACAAAACAAATAAGTAAGCAAAATATAACCAGAGACATTGAAATAAAGAACAAAGTGACAGTAACCAGAGGGGAGTGAGGATGGAAATAATGAGGAAAAGAGGAGAAATGTCACCAAGGAACATGTATAGAGGACCCATGGACAAAACCAAAGGGGTGTAGGATTGAAGGTGGGAGGTGGCGGTGGTGGGGTGGGTGGGGCAGGAGAAGTGGTGGCAGGAAAATGGAGACATCTGTACTTGAACAATGATATAAATAAATAAATAAATAAATAAATAAATACATACATACATACATCAATCATGAGTTTCTCAAAACAAACAAATTAACAAGAATAAAGGAAACTGTTTATTCCAGGGTATCAGTAAATGGATGTTGTTTGCATTGCATTATTTGGTACTTAAAGAGAATGTAAGAAACATAATAAACAAGAGGTGAAAGATTAAAAAAATGTGTTTCTACTTAGCAGTGTGTTTTGGGATAAGATATGCAACCTATTAACAATGTTATGCTAGGGTTAGGGCTGCAGTAATATTAAATATGTAGCTGATAATGAAAACTAATAAAAACTTTGGCATTTTGGGACAAAAAATATATTTTCTATTTTCACTTTCCTGCATTTATGGTCTATATGCTAATAACTATTCAATTTTTTTTCAATATAAACCATAATATGTGGAAGATATTGCTTATATTTATTATGAATTTAGATATAAAACTCTACCACTCTCCCTCACCTCCCTATCTACATCTTATGTATGTGAAGAGATAAGTGTAAACTCTACAGAATTATTCAAAATTTACTTTACTGAAAAACAGCAAATATAAGGAGGGTAAGCAAGAAACTGGCAGTAAAAAGGAACTAAGAAATCATCTTGCCAAATCCCTCAAGTAATAAGGAGCAACGATGCTTGAAACAGTTAAGTGACCTCTTCATGGGAAGAGAGATTAGTCACGGCACTGCCAAGGAACAAATTGTAATATATCTGATTTTTTAGTGAAAATTAGTTATTAATACATAGTGCATGAAAACCCTCTTTCCTCATCATTATTACTGCCATTATTTTATGTTTTTCTTTCTTCAAAAGAAAAACTTCAAATATCTTTTAATATGGAGTACTGTAGTTTCAAATTAAATAAACTATTTTAAGGTAAAGAGAGAATGCATTATGTAAAAAGGAATGGCAAGGTTCAGGTTTTTCAGGAAAAAATTATAGCATGAACTCTGAATTGAAAGTTAAATGTGCAGCAAAAAAAGTCCCAGTTGTCATTTAATATTGTCAAGATGATAATTTATGAACATCTTTATTATGACTTCCTTAAAATGCAAAACTTCCTGTATCAAAGCATGACATTCAGATTTTATATGGATGACAGTGCAATGACATGATGTCACATGAAATTAATTATGATACTCAGCTTTAAGTGGATATAACTTTCTCACTAGTCATCATAGAAATATAACTATTTAGATCCAGTCTTATATTTGACTGCATAATATAATGAAATTCAAAACATAAAAGAGGATGTTGATTCAGCATATATTTCATTTAATTTGCAGTGATTTAAAATTATTTGTAATACATCCAATTATTAAGTTTAATTGTATTTTTAGAAATAAATTATATTTTATTTGAATAATTTTTAAAATGTTTAAGTTATTAATCAGCCCAAACATTCATTATACAGGATCCAGCACAAATAATGCCCCTTTTTAATTACAAAATCTTTTATTATATAAGCATGGAATTCTGTAACATAACAATATCACACTCAAGCACACAATATAACATTTTAGGTGAAATGATCCAATTAAAACTATAAATTGTTACACCCATATTATTACCCTACCAACCACACTCAAGAAGGCGTTACTTCCGCTGGACCCTGTATGCAGCATTTCTTTCTTCCATTTTAAACATATTCCTTGTTGTTCAAGTCCAGTTGTTTTCACATTTTCCCCTCTACTCCCCACCTAGCCCCACCTCCCATCTACAATCCTACTCCCTTGTACTTTGTCCATGTCTCCTTTATTCACATCCTTGATGGCCCTTCCCCTATTTTCCCCGTTATCCCTCTCCCCTCTGTTATTGTCAGTTTGTTCTTATTTCCATGTCTCTGGTTATATTTTGCTCACTTGTTTGTTTTGTTGATTAGGTTCCACTATAGGTGAGATCATATGGTATCTGTCTTTCACCATCTGGCTTACTTCACTTAGTATAATGCTCTCCAGCTCCATCCATGCTGTGGTGAAGGGTGGGATTTCCTTCTTTCTTTCTGCTGAGCAGCATTCTGTTGTGTGAATGTACCAATCCTTATTAAAATACCAATGGCACATTTCACAAATGTATATAGCATTTCTTAATGCTATAGTGATAATTATCTAAAAAGGTCTTCAATGCAAAGTAATATATATGTCATGGGCACATTATATGCATTTATTCACATTATATTACTGTATAAATGCATCGACCTCTGTGTGTGTGTGTGTGTGTGTGTGTGTGTGTGTGTAGTGCTACACTAGAGGTGTCTTTACCCTCGGGCACATTTGGCAATGTCTGGACCCATTTTTTTTTACCTCACCTAAATTGTCTTTAAGTTACCTTTGACATAATCACCAGAGTCAAATATACTTAAAAGAAAAATGATTTAATTCATTTTCAAATGAAAATAAAATGTTAAAATAAATAAATTCTGCATACATTATATCAATCTTTGTATGAATAAAACTGTGAATAGAATTTATCATTGTAATTCAGAAAAAGGACTCGTCAAGGCAAAGCAATTCAATGTGCACGAAAGTTTTAGTGGGGACTAGAGTTTTGGCTGTGAGAGGTAGGAAGGTGGTGTTACCAGTGCTCAGTTATTACAAGCAAGGAATGCTGCTGCACACTCAGTAATGGACAGGACTGCACCCACCATACCACAGCAAAGGACGGTCCAGCCCAAAGTGGCAATAGTATCAATGTTGATCCAATGTCAATATCCTCATAATGCGATTCTCTTCATCAAAACAAATTCTGTTTATTTTGTTCATAGTATTTTATCACTATGATAATATTTTACATGTTTCATTTACAATATATATACATATGAAATTTAACAGTTTATGCCTTCTGAAATTTTATTTTTCTAAGTGATAATTTATTCCATTGTTGAATGTGAATTCTAATGTATAGGGAATATTTGTGGCCAATTTCTTTTGTATTTTATGTGCCTTTGTTGCCTTTTCTTCTTTTTATTCTACCATATTGACATTTATTGGTATTTCTTTCTACTAGTTTGGGACTTTCACGTGGTATATTTCACATTTGACCTTCATATCTCTACCTACCTCCCAAACAACCAGGACATATAATGGTCAAAATGTTATTATGTTAACGTGTTTCCTACTTTTTACATGACTACCATGCCAGATTGTTTTTAAGCTACAACTTGTTTTTCTTTTATGATTATTAGCTATTAGAATGTATATATTTACTTATTTGTCTAACATATTTAACAGCATTTAACTTCTCTTTGCCTCTATATTAAACTTTTTTGGGTTTAGTTTACTTCTTACTGAAAGGTGACCATGGCCCACTTCTTTTTTTATGGGTGTTTTGTAAAGCTTAAAGTCGATATCTTTATCCTATTACAGTTATCCTACATAATACAAGTACCTTAGAATGTTCAAACACTAATCACTTTCTCTTTTTTCATGTTGTATTTGGGTAGTATCTGTTTTCTTATTTATAAAAGTACCTTCCAGATTTTTTATTATTATTAAAATCATTCTGACCTTTTTCTTGTATTTAACAACATTTTTCAATGCCTTTGTTTATCATTGCTTCAACCTCTGTTCTGCTGGTTTGATTTTCTACCCATATAAAGACTTCATTCTTTATTTTTACAATTCAAACTGTGAACAGTAAAAATCATTTGTCTTTTTAAAAATAAATTGAATCATTATTTTTTGTATATAAGATTCTAGGATATTTTTCATTATTGTTTTATTGAAGATATTTGTATTCTGGACCCTAATTTTGATAATGAAAAGTCTGCTGAAATTCCATTTTAAATTTCCTCTCTTTCTCAGGTTGATATTAGGATAATCATGGTGTGTATGGACTGTTGATGCACTAATATGTCTAGTTTGTGGAATTTTTAATTTTTGGCTTCCTATTTTTCTTGGTCTGTGTATATTTGTTTGAACTGTCATAATGAAGTACAATAAACTGACTGTCTTAAACAACAGAAATGTATTGTCTCACAGTTCCGAAGGCTGGACACCTGAATCCAGATGCCATCAGAACTGGCTGCAGTGGTGGTTTCTGTCGGGTGGACGTCTCTCAAGCCTCACTTCCTGGGCTATAAATGGTTGTCTTTATGTCCACATGGTGTTTTTGGCCATACAAAGTTCAACCCAACATTTGCTATCAGCAGCTTTTGTATAATTATTAGAATTTGTGCGTTTTATAAAAATATATAAATGATTTGTTTGGATTTTTATCTTTCTCATGTATTGTCCTATTCTGAAACTTCTATTGGACATAATTTTTGTCAGATTTCCTTGTACCATTCTAATGTTTTCTTCAACTAAATTAAATAGTTAAGTGTATTCTTTGATATAAACTTGAATGTTAGCTTAACTATATTTTTAAATTTCGGGTTATTCCTTGTTCCCTTCCTCTTTTTTGGATCATTTTTTCTTTTGTATAAAATCCTGTGTCCTTTCATGTCAGCCTCTATCCTCTCGTGATGTTAATGATTGCAAACCACCTCTTTAACGATCTTGTTCAATTTCTTGGGCGGGAGTTCGATGAATTTGCATTTTTCTTCGTCTATTCACTATCTGTCATGGAGATTTGATTTGGTATGCCTTTTAAAATTTTCTTTTTACTTGTTTTCAATAGTGTGTAATAGGTAAGAATGGGGATATTGGTGAGATTCCTCCAAGACAAAACTTGATAAATATCCACAGAGAGCCACTTAACTTTTTTCAGCTGGCAACCAGTTGGTTTCAAAAATCTGAATAAATATTAATTCTTAATTTAACTACTCATTCTTATACATGCATTTTATGTAAACAGTAACAACAAAAACACCAACAATACTGAAATTAAAACTTATATGGCTTTCATTTGTGCTGTAAGTTGGGTTTCAGTGTATCACCCAAAACCTTTTTCTACCAAGAAGTCCTAACATCAGGAGTTTCCTTCCTAATATTTTAAGTGGGCAGGTAGATAGTATAATTTCAATGTCTGGAGTTGTTTTCAAGTATTCTTGCTTTCTTCAGATATCTCTGTTCTCACTTTCTACCTTGAGTAGACTGAAAGTCTAATCTTCGAGATATATAAAACCTAATTCTTGGTATCCAGGGCCTGTATCTGGTTTAAATCCCCCCAATACATTATCGGGGATGCTGCAAGGAAATGACCTTCTTGCTACTAAGTCCTCCTCCTTCCTTGTTCTTTGAGAATTCTTGCACTGTTACTCGCTTAGTTGTATTGAATTTACCTTTTAATTTTATAAACCATTGTAATTGTTTATAGTAAGAGCCTTCTTCATTAGCTTTGTCTGATATTTGTATGGTTGAATGTTGTATCAGGTTTTTCTTTGCACAAAACAAAATCTAGAATAGAAAAACCTCCTTAATATCTCTTCTGGATACAAATAGTAATATTCTTTTACCATGCTTCAATATTTTTATGCAAAAGTAGAGATGAAATTCCAAGTGTTTTCAAAATGTCAAATAGAACTATGCACTTCAAAAAATCATGTTGCACTTCATAATTATAGACAGATTTATTTCAAACAAGTATTTGCCTAAGGAAATTAAGAGTTTTCATCATAGTGATTAGGTTATTCTTGAGATATCTATTTAATTATCATATTGATTTTTATCCAATGAATATTTGAACATTTAATTGTACTGGACCTCACATAACAAAGGCATTTAATATGAAAGTGGAGCCTGGACTGTCTTCAAATATATTCAGTTTTTTTTTTTGAGTTTTCATAAAGATAATGCCAGGGATTCGTTATAATAATTACACAGTGAAATGTAATTTATTTCTTTCTACTAGGATTATTTATGTTTCCTAAATATGATTTATTTGTCATCATATTCATAAAAACTAGAATAATATATTGTGTGAAATCCTTTTATACACTAAAAATAAAATGATAATATAAAATATAAACAATAAAATAGTTAATATAAAATATAAAAACCCAAAATACACTAACAATAATAACTTTTGGTTTGCATTGTTTAGATCTATAGTTTGATCACAATTGAGTTCATTCTGACAAAGAATTAATACTATTTAGGTCATATTCATCCATTTAAAATTTATGAAGCACCTCAGAGCTGGTCAGTAGAGGAAAGAGAAAACTAGATATATACAAGGAATTTGAAAATGAAACTCCACAAAGTAGAAACAGTGGAGCAAAAGTGGAAGAATCACGGTAGATAAGGAAGGAGAAAGTCTTGAGGAGGAGGGAGTAGACCATGAAATCTGATTCTTGAGGGAGAATAAATAATACTATATTATATGTGTAAAATTGCTAAGAGGGTAGAATTTGTATTCTTATCAAATAATAATAATAATGATAATAATGGACAACAGGAAGACTTGTTTAGAGGTGATGGGTTGGATATGTTTATGCCATATACTGTGGTGGTGGTTTCATGGATTATACATTATTTTCAAACTCATCAAGGTATATATATTAAATATATAAAGTTTTTGTATGTTAATGATAACTCAGTAAAGTGTCTAAAAGTACCCAAAGATAACAATAAAACTTTCAAATTAGGCATTGTATTCTTTCCAGTTAAATTTATTTCCTTGGAAATCATTCTCTCCTGAACAGGTTCACTATGCCCAAGAGGCTGACGACATTCAAAAGTATTGACTAGTGGGCTATAAATTAATGTGAATCCATGCATTCTTTGCTTATTTGCAATAAACTTAATTATCTTCTTCCACCCTTTTAATTTTTCTCCTCTAGCCATTAATAATGCAAAGCATGTGAAAAACTTTCATATTCCTAAACAAACCACTCATGCTAAACTCTTCCCATCTGCTTTAATGTTTGACACACAGTTTGTATTGGTTATTAATACCCTTCTGCATTTCAAAAGAAATTATATCAAAATAGTTTAATAATGAAACCTGTTTTACTAACTTGCATACATGAAGAGTAGGACAGGTTCCAGGAAGACGTAGAATTAGAGATACAAATGATGCTATTAGGATTCTAAGCAACATCCTAAAACTGCAAACTCATAAGTATGTGAGGTTCAAATCCCAAAATTTGAACTGTTGGAGGCAACAGTTCGTTCAGTTTTATGTTCTGTTGTAAAAAAGAATTTCTTTATTTACAGCTAGATATTGAGGGATTTTAAGTGCCCAAACATTTGTCAATTCCACATTCTGGGGCCTGTCTTTAAAAAAACTCCCATTTCTAGGTATTTGTTTCTCTATCAAGAGAGTCCCTTGGTTGAAAACAATCTACAAGGAGAAATATTAAAAATAAAAAATATATAAAATAATTATAAATTCATTTTATCAAAAAGATGTGCATTCTTTCTTGACCCTTCTAGGACTAATCTTCAAGAACCACTATTGGTTAATGACAGAATGTGCCAAATACATTTCTGGTTTAACTGTTAGGAGAGTTAAATTATAAAAATTGTTTAGATCAGCAATGTAAATTGGCACACTGGTGTGCCATGATAATTTTTTTAAACCTGCAATACCTGACTCTTTAGTCAGGGGTAGTGATATGTTTTCCCTGTGACTGTCAAATAAAAAAATGACAATAGCCAACACAACAATAACCATGGGAACAAATCAAAATCATACTTACTTTTTTGTCAAATCAACAAAAAACATTTTGTGTGCTGGAGAATTTTAGTAATTAGTTCATGTGTACCATTAGATTAAAAAAAAAGATAGAAAATCACTGGTTTGGATCAGTGCTGTTCATATACCTGCACTGTTCATTATGGCAGCTACGGCCACATGCAGCTGTTGAATATGTGAAATGCGGCCGGAGCAAATAAGATACTGAATTTTACATTCTATTCATTTGAATTTAAATATGTACTTACAGCTATTGGATACAATATTGAACAATGTAGGTTTAGACTGATCAGGAAGGAAACCTAACCTCATATGTAAAATGTACACAAAATATGAGTCTGTGAAGGTCACATAAAATCATAGGCATATCTGATTTTGTTTTTCTGGGTCCTCTTTTTTTCATGATGAGTCTGCTTAAAGGCTTGTTGATTTTGTTTATGTTTTCAAAGAACCAGCTCCTGGATTTATTGATCATTAGATTTGTTGTTTTAGTCTCTATGTCATTTAATTCTGCTTTGCTCTTGGTTATTTCCTTCCTTCTACTTACCCTAGAGTTTGTTTGTTGTTGTTCCTCCAGTTCTTGTAGCTGTAGGGTTAGGTTGTTTATTCAAAATGTTTCTTTTCTAGGTCAGCCTATATTGCTATAAACTTCCCTCTCAGGACTACCTTCACTGTTTCCCATAAGTGTTGGACTGTTACGAGTTCATTTTCATTTGTTTCCAGTAACTTTTTGATTTCTTCCCTGATCTCATTCTTAATGCATTCATTGTCTAACAACATACTATTCAATCTTCACGAATTTGAGTATTTTTGAGATTTTTTCCCCTTGAAGTTGGTTTCTAGTTCCAGGCCCTTGTGGGCTGAGAAAATGCTTGATATGATTTCAGTTTTCTTGAATTTGTTCAGGCTGGTTTTGTGTCCTATCACATGGTCTATCTTTGAAAATGTTCCATACGCATTTGAAAAGAATGTGTGTTTTGCTTCTTTGAGATGAAAGATTTTATATACATCAGTTAAGCTCAAGATGGATAAAAGACTTAAATATAAGTCCTGACACTGTAAAAGTCCTAGAGGAGAACACAGGCAGGAAAATATCAGATATTCCACACAGCAATATTTTCATCAATATGTCCCCTAGAGCAAGGGACATAAAGGAAAGAAACAAATAGGATTTCATCAAAATAGAAAACTTCTACATGGTTAAAGAAAACATCAGGAAACTGAAAAGGGAACCAACACTGTGGGAAAATATATTTGTAAGTGATAGCTTAGAGAAGGTTTTCATCTCCAAAATATATCAAGAACTCACATGACTCCACTACAAGATGACAAACAACCCAATTAAAAAACAGGCAAAGGACTTGAACAGAAAGTCCTTTGTTCTCCATGTTCTCTATGTTCTCCAAGGAGGACATAGAGAGGTCCCAGAGACATGTGAAAGTATGCTCAGCATCACCAGTCATCAGAGAGATGCAGATTAAAACCACAATGAGATACCACTTCACATTGGTCAGAATGGCCATCATAAACAAATCAACAAATTGCAAGTGCTGGTGAGGTTGTGGAGAAAAGGGGACCCTAGTGTACTGTTGCTGGGAATGCAGACTGGTGCAGCCACTGTGGAAGACAGTATGGAATTTTCTCAGGAAACTAAAAATGGAACTGCCTTTTGACCCAGCAATTCCACTATTGGGATTATACCCTAAGAATCCTGAAACACCAATTCAAAAGAACCTATTCACCCCAATGCTCATAGCAGCACACTTAACAATAGTAAACTGCTGAATGCAATCTAAATGCCCATCAGTAAATGAGTAGATAAAAAATGTGGTACATTTAGACAATGGAATACTACACAACAGTAAGAAAGAAGAAACTCCAACCCTTCGCCACAGCATGGATGGATCTAGAGAGCATTATGCTAAGTGAAATAAGCCAGTCAGTGAGGAACGAATACCATATGATCACACCTATAATCAACAAGTCAAACATGCAAGCAAAGTATAACCAGAGACATTGAAATTAAGAAGAAACTGACAGTAACCATAGGGGAGGTGGGAGGAAAAGGGGGAAAGGATGTCAGGAACAACTATAAAGGACGAATGGACAAAGCCAAAGAAGGATAGAATCAAGAGTGGAAAATGGGGATGTCTGGGGTGAAGGGGAGTGTTGGAGGGGAAAATGGAGAGGACTGTACTTGAACAACAATAAAAAGAAATAAGAAGGAAAAAATGATACTTCATACTATAAAAAATCAGGCATATAGAATACAATTAAACCCTATGGATGTAAAAGCCTAACTGTAATGTATAAAAATGTTATGAAGACTGGGAAGGTTCCACAATTGAAAAAGAATTCTCTCTTCTGCCAAAAGTCCCACTATGGGGTACTGGTTTTCCAAAGTCAGGTGTGAGGTGCACAAAAAACTGACATATATGGCCATGTGTGCACACATACACACAGGCATATAGTTTAAAATAATGTCCAAACTATATGGGAAAGTTTAATATTTTTGAATTTCATTTTATTTCATTTTTTATTGCTTGTGTCTCCAAGTTATAGTAAATATATCCCATTTTAAAATACATCATATTTTAAAATAAATAAAAGTCAGAATAATTGGAGGTAACCATCATTCCTTTTTGAATTCACTTCAGTATCTACTCACTTTTTTTTTTAAGAAAGGGATTATTACTATATACATATATGTATATTTATATAATGATTCATAAACTGGTTCTGAAATATCTTGTTTGTTTGGTAATTGCTTGTTCAGTTCATTAGCTGTTTTGCATGCATGAGTTATTTCTACAGTTATATCAAAATTATGAGAAGTATTAAACACGTCTATAGTATTCAAGGCAATATAAACTACTTTTAATTAAAATAAGAGGACACTTAGCAAAAAGAAAATGCTATAAGAGAGACTTTTTTTTTTACTTGAAATTACATTCCACTCTTACGTGACCTATGTTATGAGTCTATGCCGTATTTTTTCTTCTCCTGTCACTGCTATTGTTACTCTTGTTCTTCGGCCCCTGTTCTTATTGTTCCACTGAATTAAATGGGCCATGAAGAGTTTGGGGTTTTATTATTATTTCATAGACATTTATATGCAGAAGGGTAAGATCATATCTAATTACACATCACTTATGGCACAAACATTAAGTAAATATTTACGATTCTGGGGGGAGGAGCGTCAGAAGTGGTGCAGCTGTGCAGGACTGAAGGCTCTTTCTGAAGAGCTGTTAATTTGCCCACAGTAGTTTTATTCTTTGCAGCTTCATTTTTCTTTTCTCTGTAAGAAATTTTGATAATGACATGGAGATAAGTATATGGTACATTAATGTATTAAAAACAAGTTTTGATCTGGTATATTTTACTCTGGCGCAAATATTGATGAGGTTCATAGCTGTAGTTGTCAACCTCATTTGGATGTTAGAATTTGGTAGGAAGTTTGTAAAAACCCTCAAGTTCAGACAGTACATTGGGTCAATTAAGTCAGGAAATCTGAAAATAGGAGCTGATATCAGTATTTTTAAAGCTACCGACATTATCCTAAATTAGTATCTTTCAGAACTACTAGTT
>PVKM010046996.1:0-11556 GCA_004027735.1 Carollia perspicillata
ATAGAAAGAAGGGGCAAGGGTAAGAAGGAGAAGTACGGACGAAGGATGAAGGGGCATGACATGCAAGCCTTGGGTATGATCAAACATAAAATCTTGCCTTGCATAAGTGTTTGGACACCTGAGAAACATCTGCACTTGGCTGTGCTACCATCCAGGTGAGATGGACTATAGCTGTACCCCAACAAAAGATTTCTTGCATAGTCTTTGCCATTTGTTCTAGAGCTCTCTTATCTCCTGTTTCTAATGTAAAAAAAAATAGGGTCAATGGTAATGATTTGGTAAGAAAAGAAACCAAAACTGCTTTATATTTTGAGTATCTTCGAAGCTTGCTCAACCTCTACCAGGTGCTTGTCTTAGAGCTGCCTTCAGAGCACCTGCCCGCTCTGCAGAGGATTAGGGTGATGTGCCCCACCAGGATCCTGCAGTCTCTTCAGGTCCTTTTCACATCCAAAAGCTGTGACTGTCCTATGGGTGGGTTCCAGAAACCTAGATTTAGCTCTAGTAAATTCTAAATGCTGTTAGGTGAGAATTCATTTCTAAGACATATTATTTACCAGAGAGATTCAGTTAAGATTCCTTTTGGCTTCATTTTACAGAATGTAGCAGCGCGGTCTTAAAATTCAAAAAGACCTTGAAAGTCCTTTTGAGTGCCCTTCTCATCCAATTAAGAAATATCTTCCTCAATATCCCTGCAGGATGGTCATCCCATTTCTGCGTAAGCATTTTTCATGAGTTGTACAGGGAACCTGTTGTTACAGAAGTTCTGTATAATATCCAATACAAATTTAAGCCCCTACAACTCCCATTTTTTTGTCCTGGTTTTGCCTGATTAAGCAATCTAGAAAATAGTTGACTAAGTACAGTGACTTCACTGGAATAAAAAATTCTCAGAAGAGAAACTTCTCTTCTTTTGAATTTCTAGTTGCTACTCACACCATGAAACAATGTTGCCCTTTGTAGTGCAAATAGGCCCCATTTATGATCATAACTCCTAAAATATTCTTAATTTGTCTTTTCTGACTTCTTATACATATTTGTTAATCAGGAATTTTGAAATTCATTTCTTGTAAGCTTCCTGAAATCTGGGAGTGCTGCCAATCTGCGCTGAAGAACAGCATGTTATTAAATTCACAACTATTAGCACATTCATAACTATTAAAATGCAATTCTAATGCACTGACCCAGTTTCACAGCATATTGAAAATTTAATTCAACCCCAGGTGACCCATACAGATGTCCAATAATTTTCCAGTGGATGTTGTTATTGGGAAGGTCAGATGAATTTAAACGTTTTTGAAAATTGGCAATCTTGTCAATATAATTTTATGTGAATACAGAAACAGCAACACTTGGATGATGTTAATCTTTACAGAATAAAGCCCCTTTTATCAAAGGTAGCTGAAAGTGGGGAAAATTGGAAAAGTGTCCATCATTGTGTTTCTGAGGGCAGTGGAACCCACTCAAGTGGACCCGGGGCTGAGAGGGGAAGGTCCCATGGCTTACTAGGCTTGGGGGGTTAGAGTACTAGATGCCAAAGATGTTCTGGCTTTGTGGATGGCTGAGGGAGAGCAAGCTTTCAGAACCTGCAAGACAAGGAGGGAACTCAAGACCTGGAATGCATACCTATTGTACCTTTTTTGTTCCTGCTTCTGGCAATATTTCTAACAATATGTAAGCTTTTGGATCTGGGAGTCCAATTAGGATCTTGACCACACCCCTTTGGGGTGTTTATTTGTGTCAAATCACTGCCTTTCTAAGCCTCCTTTTCAAAAGAAGGGGATATAAACCCAATGATTTAGAAGGCTTCTTTAGGTGTCAAAATACTGTAAACTTTACACAATAAAATGAGTTAGATACAAAACTTGGTCAGCCAAGATGACAATTTGCACAGAAGGTCTCTCAAAATGTCTTGCTAATAATTCGGGGATGCATGAAATATGGGAGTACCCCTGAGACAAGATCATAGTTTTCAGGGGCATTTATAGAATTGAGGGAAAAACTCCTGAAGTAAATTTTTTTAAAAAGATTCTATTTTTAGAGAGAGGGGGAGGGAGGGAGAAAGAGACAGAGATTAACAGCAATGTGTGAGAGATATCAGTTGCCACTCACACCCCGCTAACTGGGGACCCTGCCCACAACCCAGGCATGTGCCCCTCACTGGGAATCAAACCAGTGACCTTTTGGTTCACAGGCCACCATTCAATCCACTGAGCCACATCATCCAAGGCTGGAAGTAAATTTTCTTGGAGACCAAAATATATCCCCATGTTCTTATTGCAACACCTGCTCACTATGAAAGAGTGACATCATATGCACACCTGCATTCCACAGGTGTCTCTGTTAACCCAGAGGTTCAGACAGACTGTCCAGACTGTCCATGTGTTTTTGTTGTATCTGCAAACAGTGCTTCTCTTCTGTATTCAGTACTGATTACTTTGAATAATTTTCCTTCAGGATCTCAATGTGTTCACCCATTAAATGAATATATGGCGTAAATAATAGCTACTGTTGGGCTAATGTTTTATTATTTTAAGGGTTAATTGAGTAGATGCTTTGATCTACCCACTATACTAGACAGTTTGGCAAAACAAAGACACAATACTTAGAATTAGACTTCAAAATGTTCCCATTGTGTTTCTCTTTGAAAGAATCCATGAACTAGATATTAATGAGAAACCTCAGGCAAAGTAATCAACCAGTTAAACAAATTTAATACTTTTTCAAAAGTTAAAGTTTCAGTAAAACCTCGGAATTTTCCAATGTTAATTTTATTCATTAATATCCTGTGTTTTGAATGAGCAAATTAATTCAGGTTATTCAACTGATTTGCATTGTAAATTATCTTTGTGCCTTAGAAGACAAATTTTGCTAAAAGTAAATGGATTTTAGCAGTAATTTCTTGAATGTAGCACCAAAGGCACAGGGAAAAATAGTGAAAATATATAAATTACACTACATCAAAATTAAAAACTGTGCATCAAGGAACACAACCCACAAATTGCATAAGCAACCCAAGAGAGGGTAGAATATATTTGTGCATAATGTACCTCATCAGAGGTTTATATGCAAAATATATAAATAATTCCTACAACTCAAAAACAAAAACAAATCCAAACCCGATTATAAAAGTGGCAAAAAAGTTAATAGACATTTCTTTAAAAAATGTATACAAATAGTAAGTACATGAGAAGATGCTTCACATCACTAATTATAAGGAAAATGCAAATCAAAACAACGAGATACCACCTTATATTCATTAGCATGGCTACTATTTTTTAAAAGAAACATTTTTTAAATTTATTTTTAATGGCTCAATGTGTTTCTTATTTTTTTTTATTTATTTATATTTTTATTGAATTTTTATGACTATTTGTCACCCTTATACTCTCTTCCTCCTCCATGTACCCCTGTCCCCTGTAATCATCACACTGCTGTCCCTGTCCATGAGCCCTTTTTCTTTTTTACTTGATCCCTCCATCCCCAACAGCCCCACCCCAAGCTGTCAACCTGCTCTCTATCTATGAAACTGTTTTCCTTGTTTTTTCAGTTTGTTCATTGGATTTCACGTATGAGTGAAATCATATTGTACTGGTCTTTCTCTGACCGATTTATTTCACTTAGCATAATGTTCTCCAGGTCTATCCATGTTGTCACAAAGGGTAACATTTCCTTCCTTTTTTACAGTCAAGTAGTATTCCATTGTGTAAATGTATCATAGTTCTTTTATCTACTCATCTACTGATGGACACTTGGGCTGCCTCCAAATCTTGGCTACTGTAAATAATGCTGCAATGAATGTATGGTTGCTTGTATTCCATCAAATTAGTATTTCAGATTTCTTCACATAAATTCTCAGAAGTGAAATTTCTCTTAAGGCCTTAAGGGTCATAAGGCAGTTCCATTTTTAATTTTTTGAGGTAATTCCATACTACTTTCCACAGTGGCTGCACTAATCTGCATTCACACCAATGGTGCAAAACTGTTCCAATTTCTCCACATCCTTACCTGCACTTGTGTTTTGTTGATTTATTGATTGATGATAGCCATTCTGACAGGTGTGAGGTGATGTTGCATTGTGGTTTTAATTTGCATTTCTCTGATGATAGTGACATTGAGCATCTTTTTAAATGTCTGTTGGCCATCTGTATGTATGTCCTTTTGGAGAAGTGTCTATTCAGGACCTTTTTTTAAAAATTGGATTGTATGGGATTTTTCGGTGTTCAGTTTTGTAAATTCTTTATAAATTTTGGATATCAACCCCTTATCATATTTATCAGTGAATATGTTTTTGCATTCAGTGAGTTATCTTTTCACTTTGTTGATGATTTCCTTTGCTGTGCAGAAACCATTTAGTTTTACATAGTCCCATTTGTTTATTATTTTCTTTTGTTTCCATTGCCTGAGGAGATATATATAATATATATAAATATTGCTATGAGCAACATTCGAGATGCTACTGCCTGTGTTTTCCTCTAGAATTTTTATAATTTCTTGTCTAACATTTAAGCCTTTAACCCAATTTGAATTTATTCTTGTGTGTAACATCAGAAGGCTTGTTTCATTTTTTGCATGTACCCATCCAATTTTCCAAGCATAATTTATTGAATAAACTATCTTTAGCCCATTGTCTGTGCTTGCTTCCTCTGTCAAATATTAATTAAATATAAAGGCAAAGGTTTATCTTTGAGCTTTTTATTCTGTTCCATTGATCTAAGTTTCTGTTTTTATGCCAGTACTATACTCTTTTGATTACTATGGTCTTATAGTATAGTTTGATATAGTATAGGTGGCATGATTTTTTCAAACTTTGTCCTTTCTCAAGATTGCTGTTGCTATTCAGGGTCTTTTGTAGTTCCATATAAATTTTTGAAATATTTGTTCTACTTCTGTGAAACACATCAGTGATATCTTGGTAGGAATTGCATTGAACTTATAGATTGTTTGGGTAGTATGGAAATTTTAATGATGTTAGTTAGTTCAAATCCACAAATACACTATGTGCTTCCACTTATTTGTACCTTCCTCATTTTCTTTCTTCAGTGTCTTAGAATTTTCTGAGTACAGGTCTTTTACATCCTTGGTTAAATTTATATATAGCTATTTTATTCTTTCTGTAGCAATTGTGAATGAGATTGTTTTCTTAATTTCCTTTTCTTGATAGTTCAATAGTAGTAGCATATAAAAATGAAACAGATTTCTGGATATTAATTTTGTATCCTTCTACTTTGATGAATTCATTTACCACTTCTAGTGGTTTCTTGGTGGATTCTTGTCATTGGCAAATAATGACAGTTTTACTTCGTCCTTTCTAATTTGGATGCATTTATTTCTTGTCTGATTGCTGTGGCTAGGACTTCCAGTACTATGTTCAATAAGAGAGCTGAAAGTGACCATCCCTGTCTTGGTCTTGATCTTAAGGGGAAAACTTGTAGTTTTTGCCCTTTGAGTATGATTCTGGCAGTGGGTTTGTCATATATGGGCTTTAGTATGTTTAAGTATGTTCCCTAATTCCTACTTTGCTGAGAGCTGTTATCATAGATGGGTGCTAAATTTTATCAGTTGCTTTTTCTGCATGTATTCATATGATCATGTGGTTTTTATCCTTTATTTAGTGTATGTGGTGTATCACATTTACTGATTTGTGAATGTTGTATCAACTCTGCAAACTCAGAGTAAATCCCACTTGATCATGGTGTATAATCTTTTTTGTCTATTGCTGTATTCAGTTTGCTAATAGTTTTTGAGGATATTAGCATTAACATTCATCAAAAATACTGGCCAATAATTTTCTTTTGTAGTGTCTTTACCTGATTTTGAAATTAAGATAACACTGGCCTTGTAAAATGAGCTTAGGAATACTCCCTCCTCTTGAGCTTTTTGGGAATAGTTTGAGAAGAAGTATTAGTTCTTCTTGGAATGTTTGGTAAAATTCACCTGTGAAGTCATCCTGTCCAAGGCTTTAGTTAGTTGGGAGTATTTGATTACTGCTTCAATTTCACTAGGTGTAATCTGTCTATTCAGATTCTCTGATTCTTCCTGATTTAATTCTGGAAGATTATATGTTTCTAGGAAGTTATCCATTTTGTCCACATTGTCCAATTTGTTGGCATATAGTTGTTCATGCTATTTTTTTTACAGTTTTTCTTATTTCTTTTGTGTCAGTTGTTATTTCTGCTCTTTCATTTATGATTTTATTTATTTGTGTCCCTTCTTCTTCTTCTTCTTCTTTTTTTTTTTTTTTTTTTTTTTTTTTTTTTTTTTTTTTTTTTTTTTTTTTTTTTTTTTTTTTGATGAGTCTGGTTAAAGGTTTGTCAATCTTTCTTATCTTTTCAAAGAACCAGCTCTTGGATTCATTGATGTTTTGTATGTTTTTAGACTCTATTTCATTTGTTTCTCCTCTGATTTTTATTATTTCCTCCTACTCCGGGCTTTGTTTGTTGTTTTTTTTTCAAGTTCCTTTAAGTGTAAAGGTAGGTTCTATTTGAACTTTTTCTTGTTTCTTGAGATAGGCCTGTAATGCTATGAACTTCCCTCTTAGCACTGCTTTCCCTGCATCCCACAGATTTTGGGTTGTTGTGTTCTCATTTTCATGTGTTTCAAGGTATCTTTTCAGTTCTTCCTTGATCTCTTTGTTGACTCATTCACTGTTTAATAACATATCGCTTATTTTTTCTATTTCTCAGTTTTCTTCTTGTGATTGATTTCTAGTTTCATAGCATTGCGGTCAGAGAAGATGCTTGAAGTGATTTCAATCTTCTTAAATTTAATGAGACTTGTTTTGTGTCCTAACATATGGTTTATCCTATAAACATTCCATGTGCACTTGAAAAGAATGTATATATTCTGCTGCTTTGGGATGAAATGCTTTGAAGATATAAATTAAATGCAATTGATCTAATGTGGCATTTAAGGCTGCTATCTTGTTTTGATTTTCTGTCTGGAAGAACTATCCATTGAAATCAATGAGGTGTTAAAATCACCTACTAAGACTATCTTTCTGTCAATCTCTCCCTTTATGTCCATCAGTATTTGCTTTACATATTTAGGTGCTCCTATGTTGGGTGCATGAATGTTTGCTAGTGTTATATACTCTTGTGTTTTTTTTACTCCCTTAATCATTATGTAGTGTCCTTTGTCTCTTACTATAGCCTTGGTTTTAAAGTCTATTTTGTCAGATGTAAGTATTGCTACTCCAACTTACTTTCTTTTCCCTTTGCATGAAATATCTTTTTCCATCCCTTTACTTTCAGTCTGTGTGTACCTTTCATTGTGAGGTGGGTCTCTTGGAGAATATATATATATATGGGTTTTGTTTTCTTATTCATTCAGCTACCCTATGTCTTTGAATGGAGTCTTTAAGCCTATTACATTTAAAGTGATTATTGATAGATATGCATTTATTGCCATTGTATTTTTAACTATTTTACTTCTGTTTTCTTCTTTTTCTTCTTCTTAAAACAAGCCCTTTGACATATGTTGCAACATTAGTTTGGTGGTAAGAAACTCCTTTAGACTTTTCCTGTCTGGGAAGCTCTTTATTTCTACTTCAAATTTAAATGATAACTTTGCTGGATATAATAGCCTTTGTTGTAGGTTCTTGCTTTTCATCACCTTGAATATTTCATGTCAGTCTTTTCTGGCCTAAAATGTTTCTGTTGAGAAAACAGATGACAGTCTAGGAGGACTCCCTTATAGTTAACTGTTTTTCTCTTCCAGTTTGTAAGATTCCCTCCTCGTCTTTAAGCTTTGCCATTTTAATTATGATGTGTCTTAGTGTGGGCCTCTTTGGGTCCAACTTGTCTGGGACTCTGAGCTTCCTGGACCTCTATGTCTATTTCCATCACCAGATTGGTGAGGTTTTTTTTCACTATTTTTTCAAATAAGTTTTCAATTTCTCACTCTTCTTCTTCTCCTTCTGGCATCCCTATGATTCAGATGTTGGAATATTTAAAGTTGTCCCACACATTCCTAAGCCTCTCATCATTTTACTGAACTCTTTTTTCTTCATTCTGTTCCAGATAAATGTTTATTTCCTTCTTTTGTTCCAAATCATTGATTAGAGTACTGGTTTCCTTCCCTTCACTGTTGGTTTACTGTATATTTTTCTCTCTTTTTTTGAGTTATAAAAAGTAACTTATTTTCTTTTTTAAATTTTTTAATTTTAATTGTTATTCAAGTACAGGTTTCTGTCTTTTACTCCCATCCCAACCCACCACCCCCCTGGGGGTCCCCACCTCCATCCCATTTCCACCCCCCTTAGTTTTTGTCCCTGTGTCCTTTATATTTGTTCCAGTAAATCCTTCCCATTTTCCCCTGAAATTCTCTCCCCTCTCCCCTCTGGTCACTGTCTCCTGTTTTCTATTTCAATGTCTTTGGTTATATTTTGATTGCTTATTTGTTTTGTTGTTTAGGTTCCTGTTAAGGGTGAGATCATATGGTATTTGTCTTTCACCACCTGGCTTATTTCACTCAGCATAATGCTTTCCAGTTCCATCCATGCTGTTGCAAAGGGTAGGAGCTCCTTCTTTCTTTCTACTGCATAGAATTCCATTGTGTAAATGTACCATAGTTTTTTTAATCTATTCTTTTCCTGATGGGCTCCTAGGTTGCTTCCAGCACTTAGCTATTGTAAATTGTGCTGCTATGAACATTGGGGTGCATAGGTTCTTTTGGATTGGTGTTTCAGGGTTCTTAGGCTATAATCCTAGCAGTGGAATTGCTGGGTCAAGAGGAAGTTCCATTTTTAGTTTTCTGAGAAAATTCCATACTGTTTTCCATAGTGGTTGTACCAGTCTGCAATCCCACCAACAGTGTACTAGGGTCCCCTTTTCTCCACAACCTCTCCAACACTTGTTGTTTGTTGCTTTGTTTATGATGGCCATTCTGATTGGTGTAAAGTGGTATCTCATTGTGGTTTTAATTTGCATTTTTCTGATGGCTAGCGATATTGAGCATGTTTTCATTTGTCTCTGGATCCTCTGTATGTCCTCCTTGGAGAAATGTCTGTCCAAGTCCTTTGACCATTTTTTAATTGGATTGCTTGTCTTCTTAGAGTAGATTCATGCAAGTTCTTTATATATTTTGGAAATTAAACCTTTGTCTGAGGTATCATTGGCAATTATGTTTTCCCATATGGGAAATATAAACCTGGTTTTGGGATTAGGATGATGTTAGCTTCATAAAAAGAGTTTTGGAGTCTTCCATTCTTTTGAGTTTTTTGGAATAGTCTGTGAAGGATAGGGATTAGCTCTTTCTTAAGTGTTTTGTAGAATTCTGTGAAACCATCTGGTCCAGGGGCTTTGTGTGTCGGTAGTTTTTTATTACTGCTTCAACTTCTTCTGCTGTTATTGGTCTATTCAGGCATTCTGCTTCTTCTTCACTGAATTTTGGAAGATTATATTTTGCCAGAAATTTGTCCATTTCACCTAGGTTTTCAAATTTCTTGGCATACAGTTCTTAATAGTAATTTCTTACTATTTCTTTTTATTTTAATGCTGTTTTCTTTGGCCGTGCACAAGCTTTTTATTTTGATGAGATCCCATTTGTTTATTTTTTCCTTTATGACCTTTGCTCTAGAAGACAAATCAGTAAAAATGTTGCTGCATGAAATATCTGAGGTTTTCCTGCCTATGTTTTCCTCTATGACTTTAACAGTGTTCTGGTTTATATTTAAGTCTTTTATCCACCTCAAATTTATTTTTGTGTATGGTGTAAGTTGGTGCTTGAGTTTCACTTTTTTGCATGTAGCTGTCCAGTTCTCCCTACACCGTTTGTTGAAGAGGCTATCTTTATTCCATTTTATGTTGCTGTCCCTTTGGTGAATATTAATTGACCATAGTGACTTGGGTTTATTTCTGGGCTCTCTGTTATGTTCCACTGGCCCATGTGCTTGTTTTTATGCCAGTACCAGGCTGTTTTGATTACAGTGGCCTTATAATAGAGTTTAGTATCAGGTATTGTGATCCCTCCTACTTTGCTCTTCTTTTTCAAAAGTGCAGCAGGTATTTGGGGTTGTTTATGGCTCCATATAAATTTTTGAAGTGTTTGCTCTATGTCTGTGAAATAAGCCATTGGTACTTTAATAGGTATTGCATTGAATCTGTATATTGCTTTGGGTAATATGGACATTTTGATGATGTTAATCCTTCCAATCCATGAAGACGGTATATGTTTCCACTTGTTTCTGTCTTCCGTGATTTTATTGTTCAGTGTTCTGTAATTTTCTGCATACAGGTCTTTTATCTCCTTGTTTAGGTTTATTCCTAGGTATTTTATTTTTATTTTTGCTATATCAAATGGGATTTTTTTTCTTGATTTCTCTTTCTGCTGTTTCATTATTGGTATACAAAAACGCCTTTGATTTCTGAATATTGACATTGTATCCCGCTGTTTTACCTAATTCATTTATTAGATAGAACAGTTTTTGGGTGGAGTCTACAGGATTTTCTATGTACACTATCATGTCATCTGCAAATAATGACAGTTTTGTTTCCTCTTTTCCAATTTGGATGCCTTTTATTTTATTTTCTTGTCTGATTGCTGTGGCTAGGACTTCCAATACTATGTTGACTAGAAGTGGTGAAAGTGGACAACCTTGTCTTGTTCTCGATCTTAGTGGAAAAGCTTTTAGTTTTTGCCCATTGAATATGATGTTGGCTGTAGGTCTCTCATATATGGCCTTTATTATGTTGAGAAATGCTCCCTTTATTCCCACTTTGCTCAGTGTTTTTATCATAAATGGGTGCTGTACCTTATTAAATGCTTTTTCTGCATCTATTGATATGATCATGTGTTTTTTGTCTTTGCTTTTGTTTATGTAGTGTATTACATTTACTGATTTGCGAATGTTGAACCATCCTTGCATCCCTGAGATGAATCCCACTTGGTCATGCTGTATGATCTTTTTAATGTATTGCTGGATGTGGTTTGCCAATATTTTGTTGAGGATTTTAGTGTCTATGTTCATCAGCGATATTGGCCTGAAGTTTTCTTTCTTTGTTGTGTCTTTATCTGGTTTTGGGATTAAGATGATGTTAACTTCATAAAAAGAGTTTGGGAGTCTTCCATCCTTTTGAATTTTTTGGAATAGTCTGTGAAGGATAGGGGTTAGCTCTTCCTTAAGTGTTTTGTAGAATTCTGTGAAACCATCTGGTCCAGGGCTTTTGTGTGTCGGTAGTTTTTTGATTACTACTTCAATTTCTTCTGCTGTTATTGGTCTATTCAGGCTTTCTGCTTCTTCTTCATTGAGTTTTGGAAGATTGTATTTTTCTAGAAATTTGTCCATTTCACCTAGGTTTTCAAATTTCTTGGCATACAGCTCTTCACAGTAATTTTTTATAATCTTTTGTATTTCTGTAGTGTCAGTTGTAATCTCTCCTCTTTCATTTCTGATTGTGTTTATTTGGGTCCTCTCTCCTTTTTCCTTGATGAGCCTGCTTAATGGCTTGTCGATTTTGTTTATCTTCTCAAAGAACCAGCTCCTGGATTCATTTATCCTTAGAATTGTCTCTTTTAGTCTCTATGTCATTTAATTCTGCTCTGATCTTGGTTATTTCC
>PVKM010046997.1:0-11556 GCA_004027735.1 Carollia perspicillata
CCAGGGAGAGACAGATGACCACCCTCCCCTAGAAAAAGCTAACTGCCCAGGACAGGAATGTTGCACCTTCTGAATCTCAAGGCCCATACCACACCTTGTTTTTTCACACATCCCCACCCAACTTATAAAAGGTCTGGCCTGGAAAGAAAAGATAAGATAGTCTGTTAGGGTATGAACCCACCATTTTCTCAGATCACTGGCCATCTGAATAAAGTGTACATAAAAGATTCAATAGTTGTCATTGCTTATTGGGTTTGGTAGTAACAGGCAGCCGGAATGCCTGTGTCTTTTCCAGTTTCAATTTCAGTTGACATATTTTCTGGCCAATGAGCTTGAAGAGTGTTTGTCAGTGAGGCCTGTACAATCTCTCTCTCTCTCTCCCTCACTGTCTCTCTCTCTCTCTTTTTCTCTCCCCCTCTCTCTTTTCCCCTACCCATTCTCCCTCTCTTCATCTTCATCTATCCACTACAGACACATACACCTTGATATGGTAGTTACCATAAAAAGTATCCCCACAGGCTATTTAGTTGCTTGACTGGTGTGGCTCAATGGATTGGGCATTATCCTACAAACTGAAATGTCACCAGTTCAATTCCCAGTCAGGGCACATGCCTGTTGGTTGAGGGTGCTCAAGAGGTAGCCGATCTATGTTTCTCTGACACATCAATGTTTCTCTCCCTTTCTTTCTCTGTCCCTTCCCCTCTCTCTAAAAATAAATATACATAAAATCTTAAAAAATTCCCATATAATCCATATTGAGCAGCACTTTTAAAAACAATAATAATGCATTCTGCTTTTTTCACTTAAAAATTTTTAATCCTCATTTGAGGACAATTTTTCATTGTTTTTCAAGAGAGGAAGGGAGAGAGAGAAATGTTGATGGGAGAGGGAAATATTAATTTTTAGCTTCCTGTCTGTGCCTAGACTGGGAATCTTACACACCTAGACCAGGGATGGAACGGGCAACCTAGGTACATGCCCTGTTTAGGAATTGAACCTGCAACCCTTGAGTTATAGGATGATGCTCCATCCAACTGAGCCACACCAGCCATGGCTATTTCTTCCATGTTTTAATGTAAAATTTCCAGCATTTTATCAAGGTCAGATTGTGTGAGACACATTGCTTAACAAATGTGTCACATAGAGAGGATGTCTGCTTGGTCTCCTAAGAAACCAAAGATGAAAGAGCTAATAATTTGCTGAAAATTATAGTTGGTTTCAATAAGCAGCTGGGTTTTTCTCCTCATCCAAAAATGTGTTATACACCTACGTTCTTAATATTTATTTTAATTTTCAGTTGGCTAATTTATTAAAGGACATAAGTTTGAACAAGGCTTAATGAGACAGCTGTCAGGACTTTCTATGAAAGGACAGCATTTTGTACTCCTGTGGGAAGTGAAGTTTTACATTTAATTTCCCTCTCAAATTGCTTATACTATTCTGAACCTTGATGTACAGAATGCCATGCATTAGGAATAAAAGGAATAATGTAGAGCTTTGGGTGCAAAACTAGGGAAAAAGGAATCAGGGCTGATGTCAGGGACAGGGAGTCAGCCTGTGAGTGCACAGGAAGGCTGTGGAGTGAGATTGTACAGAAAGAAGAAGTTGTATGAATGAAGGTATAGAGATGGGGATAAATGAACTTGGGGGAGTGAGCTTCTAGGTGTGGAAGGTTTAGGTGGAACCATAAGAAGAGAGAAGACTAGATTGAGAGGCAGGAGTGAGCATACAGAGTCTGGAAGTCAATTGTCTTTGACTTTTTTAGCCTGGCTTCCTCAAGTTTTGAATAGGATAGGGACAAAGAGAAAGAAAGGGCAGCAGTGGTAGGGTCAGAAGACAAGCAGGTAGACTGAATCCATAGATATCTTACTTTACTATTCATTTCCCTTGTTGCTTTTTGTTGGCCTCCTCAAGCCAGGTCAGGAAAGCAAATTTGACAGGTGCTGGGTACCACCCACACCTGTATGGATATTTTATACCTTTAAATGGAGTCACAGAAATGAAAGGAAACAGGAAGCTGTGCTCACTGCACACCCCCTTCTGTCCTCTGGGAAGTGGGACTGCAGAGCCAGCATCCAGCACATGATGTCCTCATGTCCTGGTTATTTAGTGGTTTTAGCAAACCAAAACCCTTTCTACTGATTTAGAATTGAGTTCCTGTCATATTCAAGTCAAACACAGCCTGCTCCTATCACTGAAACAAATAAACAGTTAAGAATTAATCTTTGTTTATACAGCTAGAAAGTCATGCAGTCCAATTAAATATACAAAAAATACATAAAAAGGGGGATTGATAAATTTTTATTTTCCTAATTCACACATTAATCTTTAGTGATAAGGTTGTGATGATTAATTATTTACTATTTTTCTGCAGTCAGAAAGCCCTCTACAAAGAAAATGAGAAAAAGAATAAAAAACTGCAGTTAAAACAACCAGTTAGTATTTTTTAAAGGATCCTTCAGTATTCTCTTTCCAGAGGTTGGGATTGACCTTTAAAGCCATGCCAGATAAAAACCTATGAATAGCAAAATGATAACGAACTCATAACTATGAACTAAAAAAGCAAAAGTATACTAAGCAAACAAATAGAACAGGAAGATAATCATAGAAATGGAGATTGCATGGAAGGTTATCAGTGGGGAGGGGGAAGAATAAGAATAGGAGATTAAGAAGCAAAATAGACAGGGGGGTGTTAAGAATAGTATAGGAAATGGGGAAGCCAAAGAATTTATATGCACAACTTATGGACATGAACTAAGGGTGTGGATTGCTGAAGGGAATGGGGGCACCAAGAAGAGAAGGGAAAAAAGAAAAATCAATTGGGACAACTGTAACAGCATAATCAATAAAATATACTTTAAAAAAAAAACTGGAACTTTACCATTAAGCAGATACTGAAAAGGTACCAAAAAGAAAAAAACCATCAGAGCTGCAAGATGTGGAGAAATGACTGTAAACCACACTAACCTCCTCCCAGGAGCACTCCGGAATTACAACTAAATTGTGGGGAAATTGCCCAGAACAAACAACTGAACAATAGCAAGAGAGAAGCTTTATAACCTTGGACAGAAGGAAGAACCAGCTTGAGCACAATCTGTCTGCACCTACAAAAAGGCATGCAAGACTTGATTGGCAGAGAGACCCTCAGTCAAACAGCTGGAGGGATGGACCCACCAAAGAATGACCCCCAAACAATCAAAACCCCAAGGCATACATACAGCCAACTTAAACAGCATCCCAAGAGCAGCAAGTTCAGGAGATCAAGAAGACTGTACCACTGAATCTCACAGATCTGCTATCATAGATGTTCACATTGCAACCTCAAGGAGTCAGAACACATCAATTTAAGAAGTAGAGGCTAACAAGAGGAGTCTCACAAACAATGGGAAGACAAAGAAACAAGACCCAAATGAAAGGAAAGGAAGAAGCCTCAGAAAGAATGCTAAATGACATAGAGGCAAGTCAACTATCAGATATTGAGTTCAAAACAATGGTTATAAGGAAGCTCAATGAGCTCACTAAGAAAACCTAAAAACTACAGGGAAACTAATATGAAATCATTCAATCTATATCAACATGAAAAAGGAAAGAGAAATTTTCAACAAGAGCCAAGAGGAAATGAATAATACAATCTGAATTGCAGAACACAGTAGGAGTCAAAAGTAGGCTGGATGAAGCAGAGGATCAGATCAATGAACAGGAGGATAAGGTAGAAAAAAACCCTCAGAAACAGCCAAAAAAGGAACAAAAAGATTCAAACAGAATTAAGGGTTTTTTAGGGAACTGCAGGAAAATATGAAATGTAATAATATCCATATAACAAGGGTACCAGAAGCAGAAGAAGAAGGACACGGGATAGAAAACTTGTGTGAAAAAGCAATGATGGAAATCTCATTGAGGGATGAGGGATTGAGGGATGGATCCCTCATTTGATAATAGAAAAAGCCATACAAATTCAGGAAGCAGAGAGGATCCCAATCAAGAAGAACACAGAGAGGCCCAATCAAAGACACATCATAATTAAATGGCAAAATTCCAATTCAAAGAGAGGATCTTAAAGGCATCAAGGGAGAAACATGACGTAACATACAGGGAGCCCCAATAAGGCCAACAGCTGACTTCTCAATGGAAATACTATATGCCAGAAGGTAATGTCAAGAAATATTCCAAATAATGAAAACCAGAGGCCTGCATCCAAGACCACTATACCCAGCAAGGCTCTCAATTAAAAGGGAAGGTGAAATAAGGAGTTTCCCGGACAAAAGAAGGCTCAATGAATACATCTCCACCAAAGCAGCACTACAAGATATGCTAAAGGGACTGCTTTAAGGAAAGAAAGAAAAAGAGTGAGAGAGAATGAGGAACACAGGTACAAAGGAAGTAAAATGGCAATGAATAAATACCTATCAATAATAACCTTAAATGTAAATGGATTAAATGCTCTAATCAAAAGATATAGGGTAGCAGAATGGATAAGAAAACATGATCCACACATATGCTGCTTACAAGAGACCCAATTAAGAACAAAAGACCTACATAGACTGAAAGTGAAGGTCTGGAAAAAATATTCCAAGCAAATTAATAGGAAAAAAAAAAAGCTGGGGTAGTGGTACTCATATCAGACAAAATAGACTTCAAGACAAGGTCCACAAAAAGAAACCCATCAGGATGATTCATAATACTCAAGGGAAGAATCCACCAAGAAGATATAAACATTGTAAATATATATGCACCCAACATAGGAGCACCCAGATATATAAGAAAATTTTTGGAAGACTTAAAGAAAGATATAGACAGTAAAACACTTATACTAGAGGATATTAACACTCCACTGTCAAAAATGAATAGATCTTCAAAACAAAATATCAACAAGGCTATTTTGTGAACAATGCCCTAGATCAAATGGACTTAACTAATAAATATACAACCTTTCATCCCAAAGAAACAAAATACACATTCTTTTCAAATACACATAGAATATTTTCAAAGACAGACACATGATAAGACACAAAACAAGCCTCAACAAATTCAAGAAAATTGAAATCATACCAAGCATTTTATCTGACCAAAAGGGACTGAAACTAGAAATAAATCTCAAGATAAAAACTCAAAAATACTCAAGTCATGGAGATCGAATAGCATGCTATTAAACAATGAATGGGCCAAGAATGAGATCAAGGAAGAAATCAAAAAGTTTCTGGAAACAAATGAAAATTATCATACAATAGTCCAAAAGTCATGAGACACGGTGAAGGCAGTCCTGAGAGGGAAGTTCATAGAGATATAAGCCTACCCAAAAAAGACAGAAACATTTCAAATAAACAACCTAACCCTGGATATACAATAACTGGAGGAACAACAGGTAAAGCCCTGAGAAAGTTGAAGGAAACACATAGCCAAAATCAGAGGAGAATTAATGGCATTGATTCTAAAGGAACAATTCTAATGATCAATAGATCCAGGAGGTGGTTATTTGGAAAGATAAACAAAATTGACAAGCCTTTAATAAGACTGATTAAGAAAAAAAGAGAAAGGACCAAATAAACACAATCAGAAATGAAGGAGGAGAGATTACAACCGATACCACAGAAATACAAAGGAGTGTAAGAAATAACTACGAAGAACTATATGCCAAGCAATTTGAAAATCTAGGTGAAGTGGACAAATTTCTAGAAAAATATAATCTAAAACTGAATGAAAAAGAAGCATAAAGCCTGAACAGACCAATAACAACAGGTGAAATTGAAGCAGTAACCAAAAAACTCCAGGCACACAAAGGCCCTGGACCAGACAGTTTCACAGGACAATTCTACAAAGCATTTAAGGAAGAGCTAATCCCTGTCCTTCACAAAGTATTCCAAAATATCTAAGAAGATGGCAGACTCCGAAACTCTTTATGAAGCCAGCATCATCTGAATCCCCAAACCAACTAAAGATGTAACAAAGTAGGAAAACTACAGATTAATATGACTGATGAACATAGACACTAAAATCCTCAACAAAACATTGGCAAACTGCATCCAGCAATGCATTGAAAAGATTATACAGCATGATCAAGTGGGATTCATCTCAGCAATGCAAGGATAGTACAATATTCACAAATGAATAAATGTAATACATTACATAAACAAAAGCAAAGACAAAAACCACATGATCATATCAATAGATATGGAAAAAGCATTTGATAAGGTACAGCACCCATTTAAAACAGTCAGCAAAGTGGGAATAGAGGGAGCATTCCTTAACATGATAAAGGCCATACACGAGAAACCTAGAGCCAACATGATACTCAATGCACAAAAACTAAATGATTTCACACTAAGTTTAGGAACAAAATAAGGTTGTCTGCTTTCACCAATTCTATTTCACCAGTACTATTCAACATAGTACTGGGAGTCCTAGCCACAACAATCAGAGTAGAAAAAGAAATAAAGGCATCTGAATTGAACAAGAGGATGGAAATCTGTCATTGTTTGCAGATGACATGATAGTGTACATAGAAAATCCTATAGACTCCGACTAAAAACTACTCAAGCTAACAAGTTAATTTGTCAAAACAACAGGGTACAAAGTCAGTATTCAGAAATTGAAGGCATTTTTGTACAGCAACAATGAAATATCAAAACAGAAATTAGGAAAAAGATCCCATTTGATATAACAAGAAAAATAAAGTTCTTTGCAATAAACCTAATCAAGGAAGTAAAAGACTTATACTCAAATAACTAAACAACACTGAAAAAAATTAAGGAAGACACAAATAAATGGAAGCATATATGGTGTTCATGGATTGGAAGAATTAACATCATCAAAATATTCTTACTACGCAAAGCAATTTACATTCATTGCAATCCCTATTAAAGTACCAATGACATATTTCACAGGTATAGAACAAACAATTAAAAATTAATGATCCATAAATGACCCTCAATATCTGTAGCAATTTTGAGAAAGAAGAAGAAAGTAGGAGGGATCATAATATCTGATATCAAACTGTATTACAAGGTCAGTGTAATCAAAACAACCTTGTACTAGTGTAAGAAGAGACGCACAGAGCAGTGGAACTGAATAGAGAGCCCAGAAATAAACCCAAGTCTCTATGGTCAATTAATATTTGACATAGGGTACAGAAGCATAAAGTGGAATAAAAATAGCCTCTTCAACAAATGGTGTTGGGAGAACTGGACCACTGCATTAAAAAAACTGAAGCTTGATCATCAACTTACACCATACACAAAAATAAATTGAAGGTGGATAAAAGACTTAAATATAAGTTTTGACAAAGTAACAGTATTAGAAGAGAATGAAGGCAGGAAAATCTTAGATTCTACCCAGCAATGTTTTCACTGATATGTCCTGTAGAGCAAGGGACATAAAAGAAAGAATAAACAAATGGGACCTCATAAAATTAAAAAGCTTTTGCATGGCTAAAGAAAACAGCATTAAAATGAAAAGAGACCCAACTATATGGGAAAACATATTTGCCAATGATACCTCAGACAAGGGTTTAATCTCCAAAATATACAAAGAACTTACATGACTCCATTTTAAGAAGGCAAGTAACCCAATTAAAAAATAGGAAAAGGCCTTGAACAGACACTTCTCCAAGGAGGACATAGAGAGAATCCAGAGATACATGAAAAGATGCTCAATATTGCTAGCCATCAGAGAAATGCAAATTAAAACCACAATGATATACCACTTTACGCCCATCAGAATGGCCATCATAAACAAAGCAACAAACAACAAGTTTCCGGGAGGATGTGGAGAAAAGGGCACCCTGATGCACTATTTGTCAGATTGCAGTCTGGTGTAGCCACTGTGGAAAACAGTATGGAATTTTCTCAGAAAACTAAAAATGGAAAAAAACGAGTATAACCAGAGGGGAGGAGGAGGGGGATAACAGGGGATAAAAAGGGAAGGGTCATCAAAGAACATGTATGAAAGACACTCAGACAAAGCCAAAGGGGGTAGGTTTGAGGGTGGGAGGCAGGTATGGGTGGGGTAGGGGGTATGGGGATGTGAATATGGTGACAACTTTACTTGAACAACAATGAAAAAAACTGGAGTAGTGACATTTCGGATGAGAAATGTTTTTTGAGTAAAATAATTTAGTTTATGTTGATTATTTTGGTATACATTTTCAAAGTGGCTGCTCTTATAGGATTACAGGGCAGGAAATGGAAGGCTTTTTCATTGTTAAAGAAGCACCACTATAGGCTGTGGTTTTCCAGGTGGTTTTTCATTTCCTTTGCATCTGAGTTTATGCTTTCTGTGAAAAGGCATTCTGGCTGAGCACTCTACTCTCTTTGTAGATTATTAATAAGCTCCAGAAGTTTGGCATAAAAATATAACCACATTTCCTTGAATGATAGAATTGAATTTATATTTTCTTCTAAAAGAACTTTGACACAGGGAAAGCATAGGATAAGTTATAATGACTTCATGATGCTAATTAAAATATTTCTAATAAAGACAGAAGCTGAGCAGGATAGTTTAAAAATCACTCCTGTTACATACTGTTTTTGCTTCTCTGTTTTAAAGGTGGTCTTAAAATTTACTTGGGAATATTTAATGTGCAAATTTGAGACACCTATACCTACTCAATTTATTTACCTAATTTTGTTTAATAAAATATTGGTACAAGCAAGTTCTTCATGCTAATAAAACTCATACAATAAGTTTTTACATGTTGGCATGAAAATTAAGGATATTTGCTGGTTTGTCTTGTTACTGGTTAATGAATATTTTTGTCTGTGTCTAATTTTGTTTTTAATTTTGTTTTATTTATTTTTAGAGAGAGAGGAAAGGAAGGAGAAAGAGAGAGAGAGAAACATCAATGTGTGGTTTCCTCTTTCCCGCCCCGTAGCGGGGATCTGCCCAACAAGCCTGGCACATATCCTGACTGGGAATGGAACCTGTGACCCTTTGGTTTGCAGGCCTGTGCTCAATCTGCTGAGCTATGTCAGCCAGGGCAGAAGAAGTACTCTTTTTGTTTTATACAGGGGAAGAGACAGTGTAAAGGAAATTGGGTGATTGTGTCAACATTATTACCGATAATACATGGTCAAAACCTATATAATTTTATTAACCAGTGTCACACCAATACATTTAATTAAAATATAAGAATACATAATTGAGCCTAGAAGTCAAATCTTTAGATTCCTGGTTTGGTAGTCTTTATGCTACTAAATCTAATCCATGCTATAATTTGTCATAATATTATGGGCATTGTTTTGAGGAACAAGAATATTATTATAGCAAATTTTGAAATAGAGCATGTTCTGGTGACATGAACCCTGAGAGCTGTGACACAGGCTTTGGAGGTTTGATGATGAGAGCAAAGCATCTTGGTGGCCTTAATCACTAGGCTCAGTTATCGGAGTTCTGAGGTTTAGTTGGAGGCAAATATCTGTGTATGCACATGTGCATGTATGCTCATATATCTTTGAATCAGTTTAATGAATCATAAATTATGCTGTCTATCCACCCATGTTTCTATCAATTTATATTTATTTTTGATGTGTCGTTTCCTATATAAACAGTGAATTCTTTGGTAGAAACAGAGAATGTTGGATCCGCGTCGCTTACCCCTGGTATCTCATGCAGCACCTGTCAGGAGTCCTTCAGTACAAATCTGTCAAATTCATTGCATCAATAAATATTTATTTAGAGTGAAGGAAGCAGTTTGTTTTTCTCCTCCCCTAAAACCCTATGTACCTGCTCTCAATATCTACACATGATAGTGTGGCTGGAGGGATGTTTACAGAATAACTTCTTTCACAAAAAGCTATAACTTCTTTCACAAAAAGCTATAACTTCTCCCGACAGAAAGCATAAAAATGACAGAAGACTCTGCCACAGTCTAAGGCCGAGACATGTCTTATCTGCCATGTCCCCAAGCCTGGTAGGCAGCCCAGAGATCCGTTTTTAGAGACAATTAAATATTTGATATTTTTTAGTGGTTCCTATTCATACTGGGAAAGATTTGTAGTGTCACCCAGACACACATGTGTTTCACTCCCTATGCTCATCTTAATGGGGGATATATTTCTTACTCACAATAAAAGTGTAGAAAATGTGCAAATTCCTTAGATTAACCCTCAGCCAGAGACAATTGTACCTCCGTGGAATTTCTCAAGTCTCCTCCAATGTTCCTGTATCTTTTTCCTGAGATTTCTCTCTTAGTCCTTTTAATATTTCTAAAGGCTCCAAGATGTTCCCAATTACCAGGATTTAGAGAAATTACAAGTGAATTTAAAAGTATAATCAGAGCCCTGTTATTTAAAGTGTATGAGGTATTGTTGTCATCACTAAGAGTAAACAGAAGCAGAGCTGCCTGGTCCATCCCCTTCAGGTGGGGACATGTTCAAAGTCCTTCTTCGGTTGTGGAAGAAGAGTCTTAGAGTCTGGGGTTTGGGGTGGGATCCAATGGGACAGGAAAAGAAGCCAGGCTCTATGTTCCAGTTAAGGTCCATTCCTAACAAATAGTCTTTCAGAAATGTTTGTGTTAAGTGTAATGGGGTGACATTCATTAATAGCATTGTACAAATTTCAAGTGTACAACTCTATAATATGGCCACTGTACACTTTACTGTGTGCTCCCCTCCCAAGGCCTAGTCTCCTTTCATCACCACGTGTTTGACCCCTTTACTCTCTTCATCCTTCCCCCATCTCCTCTGGCAGCCATTATTCTGTTGTCTGTGTCTATGAGCTTATTTTATTTCATTTTTCATTTGTTGCTTTCTGTTTATAAAAAATAAAAATAAAATTTTAAAATGCTAGCCCTGGATGGTGTGACTCAGTGAATTCAACACTGGCCTGCAAACCCAAGAGTCACCAGTTTGATTCCCAGTCAGGGCACATGCCTGGGTTTCAGGCCATGTCCCCAGCTGGGGGCATGCAAAAGGTAACCACACATTGATGTGTCTCTCCCTCTCTCCTTCCCTTCACCTCTAACAATAAATAAATAAAACCTTTAAAAAATTAAAAAAGATAAATATTGCCATTTCAGACAACATGGATAAATCTTGAGAGCATTATGCTAAGTGAAAAAAACAAGAACTATATGATTTCACTATGTAGACTATAAAACAAATATTGTTATAAAAGATAAAGTAATAGACTGAACTAGGTGGAATACAGACCTGCCAAGGGTCAAAAACTCAGTAAGCATTCAATAAATGAATTAAAACAAAAGGAAAAAAGAAATATGAAGGAAGGAAGGGAGCTAATGAAACTTAAGACTATATCATCTCACTAAAATGTCAGTTTCATGTCTCTTTGTTGCCACTTCCTCAAGCAGGTTTCAATTTAATGGAGTTTTTGAGAACATTTTAAATATCCTTTATATAAAAACCTAAGTAACCTGTAAGGTTATTTAAATTTCAGTGACAGATGTGTTTGTCCCTTTAACAGAACAGAAAAGAAGTCTATAAGTGTTTCTGATGCTGGAAGTGACAGCTTGTAAGAGAAGCATTAGTGTATTTCCAGGAACCCCTGTGGAGCAGTTAAATTCTATAACTTTTATTTATAAAAAAAGTTCTCTAGTTTTTAGAA
>PVKM010046998.1:0-11479 GCA_004027735.1 Carollia perspicillata
GGGGTGCAGCTGTCACCACGTCTGAGCCTCCTCTCCCTATAGAAGACCAAGTCCCTGGCTGGAGTGATCACTGTGAAGGGGATGGATGAAGACCATGGCTCCTACACAATGTCTACTTCCCTCTCAAAGCTCAGCCATCCTTGAAGGTCCAAGTTCAAAGCTACTATTTGGCCAGCCTTGGTCCCAAGTGGCAGAAATTACCCAAGTGCCCACCAAAACCGCACTCCCCATTTTCTCCCTAGTTAGATGTGGTCTTCAGCTGGAGCTCTGATGGACAGAATGTGGCAGAAGCTCCATTTCCAGACCTGGCGCATGCATGCTCCCCCGAGCCCTGACCCCTTTGGCCAAGGAAGGCCTGGGAGGTGGAGCCTCAGCCAGACCAGCCTTTGGCCTCCTTCCCCCGCCCAGGACTGGCACAGGAGTGAGTGTTAGACATCTGCTGTGTCTGGGCCATTATTTGTTTGGGAGCTCCGTGTGACAGCAGCTGGCCTATCTTAAACTAATGTGTCCAACATCAATGAGCCTTTGAAAGAGGGCCAAGATTTTGGGATGTGGAATTAGGGCCCTGAGAGAAGGAACAAGAGACTATAGGGAAAACCTCCCCAAGGACCATCTGCCTCCTGGAATCACACCAGACCCTGGGTCCCAGGACCGACAGTAACTTCCCAACTTCCAGGTGGAAGCTGCGGCTCATCTGAACCAACTCTGCATCCCAATTCCAGAGGACAGAGCCCCTATCAGTTCCCAGTCCCCTTTCCTGCTACACACCACCTCGTCACTGGGGCTGGATTACCCTTCCTTATCAAGTCCCAGCTTATCAAAGGACAGCTCACGCCCAGGGTCTGGGCTGGCCTGGGCTCCCCGGGAAAGCAAGGCTGTTTTACAACTGACAGAGCACTTTCACACGTCCAGGTACATTCCCACGTGCTCCTCACAGCGGCCCACAAAGGAGGCATTACCAACCTCACCTTACCCTGCAGGAAGCTGAGGCTCAGAGAGTGTATGACTGTGACTTGCACAAAATGACAGCTCTGGAGCCAGGACAGGGCCTCTCCAGACTGCTTGGCCACCTGCCTCCTATTTCTGTAGCCCATAGGGGAGACCAGTGGGCTCGAGCCAGGCAGGACTAGGCCCTGGGGCTGGCTGGGTGGGAAAGACCTCTCCTACCTGGTAGAGCCCATGGTCCAACAGGATAATCTCCACCTTCCCCGTGTCTGGCTGCTTCCGCACCAGCACATTGCCCGGGTGGGGGTCGCAGTGCACAAAGCCGTTGACGAAGATCATCTCACTGTACATCTTGCCCAGGTGGCGCGAGATCTGGAAGAGAAGGGAGGCGAGTGGGGGCTGATCTGCATGAACACCTGTCTCAGAGACGTCTACCCTGGTCCCTCAATCTGGTCGCTGTCAAGAGGAAGGCCAGGGGGACCAAGTGGGTCTGAGCGGCCATGATGAAAGTGAAGGCTTGAGACCGCGGAGGTCTTGAGTTTAAACTAGAAGCTGGGTTCTCATCCAGTTCTCTTTAACTTCAGCTGCACGTCAGAACCACCTAGAACTCAGAAATGTTGTGGGTGGTACCCATGCATCAGTATTGTAAGTTCCCATGGTGATTTTAATACATGCCAAAGTAGAAGCACCGCTGCTTCTAGTTTTTTTGGTGGCTGCAACACCCACCTCCCACACCCACCCCTCCACTCTGCCCCAATTTTTCTCTTCTCCGTTTCTCTTATAAGTCCCTTTTCATTTTTTCCCCAAAGTTGAATGTGGGCTGGAAATCTGGGTTGGAGGAGTCAGTCCACTTGCTTTTCCTCCGAAGAGTAAGGCTAAGGAAATGAGGACCAGGAACAGGTGACCCCACCCACTCCAGGCCAGTCCCAGGAGGACCCAGAGATACAGGCCCTTCTCCTCTCTCCCTGCAGGCCCCTTTCCCCACACTGTTCCTATCAGAGCCCAATGCTGATCTGATTTATGATGTCTGCACAGAAGAAATGACACTGGAGAGGCCGTTTAAATCATCCTGTCACTGCTGCTCTCCCTGCCGAGGCGGTCTTCTTATCTCTTCTCCCTTTTTATTAAAGCTAAAAGCCTCTTCCCAGCTAGAGAGCAACTGCTGAATAGAGCCAGACCTGGGCCCACAAATGGTCTGCCAATGGGTTTCCACGGGACAAAGAGATGCTTACCCAAGAAGCGAACGCCCCAGGACACACTGCCCTTGGCATTTCTCTCAGCCTCAGCTGGACCCCATGGTCACTCACAAACATACCCCAGCCAGCAGAGGGGAGCTGGGCTCATCGGGTGGGGAACACAAGATTAGTGTCTAAAGATAAAGACTCGAGTGCTCCCCTTGGCCTACAAACCCTCGCACCAAGTCCAGCCTCCCTCCCTGATCTCATCTTGCACAATGACACTCCAGCCACATTTGTTTTCTTTCTCTTCCCCAATAATCCCCATGCCTTTCTACCCCAGGGCCTTGGCATGTGACATTGCCTCTGCCAGGATCACTCTTCCCATCTCCCATTCACCTGGGTCACTCTTCTCTTTCCTCCCATCCCAGCTCAGCATCACCTCCCTAGGGAAACCTTCCCCGACCTTCCAGACTAGCTGAGGTCCTCCTACCATATACTCTCATAGAATGTTGTATTTTACTTTCACGGCACAAGCACACTATTTATGTCATGATATGATTACTGACCGACCATCTAGCCCACTATCATAAGCTCCAAAGGTGGCAGGGACTGACTCTATTTTGTTAAACAGCTTTACTGACGTGTAATTTACATACCATAGGCAGGCTCTATTATGCATCCACTGGCCTGCAATAGGCCAAACATATGGATGTAGGACTCTGCCTTCAGCATCAATGAGACCTTTGTCTCTGTGTTTTTTGTGGGTGTTGTTTTTTTTTTTTTTTTGAGATGCTATGGTTCCTGCCTCTGATGCTCATCCTACCCCATCAATTTCCCCTGAATCCCAACCAGTTATAATTGGGCCCCAAATCAGTGAAGAATAACCCTACTTTAGTAACAACAGATATCATCCTTATTAAAAGCCTTATAAGTAGGCACAACTATAATCCCACTTTGCAGATGAGGAACTGAGGCACATCGAGGTTTAACTTCCCCAGAGCTACCTGCCTAGAAAGGGGTAGAGCCAGGATTCAAACCAGGTGAGACCCCACAGCTTCCTAGTGACCATCATTCTGTACTGGTTCCCACTGACTTCTGCACTCAACTGAACTTCGTGACTTTAAGCAAGTTGCTCATACTCTCGGCTTCGGTAAAATGGAAATAATAGCAGTGCCACTCACCGGGGCTACTGTAGGGGCAAGAGAGAACATCATGGTGCTCGGAACCCAGTGACCTCCCATCGGCGCCCCTATTGTTCCTGATCCCTTGTAACACTCCTGGGAGGGCAGAGGACCAGGTTTCATTTCACCTTTTTAAGGGATGAAGAAACTGGGGTCAAAGAGGTTGTCTGAAGCCACCACACCAGCTCCCTGGCTCCGGACATTCTCCTCAGGCGAAATGAACGCCCAGGGCTCAGGATCTGGAGGCATTTGGAGCAGGACGTTGAACCAGGTTCTCAGACTCAGGCTGGCCTGTCAGGGGTTCCAGAGCCACCATTTCCTGTAACCTGGGGAAGGGGCTCCAGCCAGAGCCGGTCCTGGGAGAGCCAGAAAGTCCCTACCTCTGTGCCTCTGGGAACCCCTTTCGTTAGGCGCTTTGGAGCTCCACGGAGCCATGCTCTGAAAGGCTGTATTTGCCAAACCAATTGCGCTTATTAAGTAATCACTCATTTTTATTTGTCAAGGATGCATATAAGGTCCATCAGGGCTTCTGATCAGCCCAAGATAAGCAGCGCAGCCAGACTGCGCTGACGGAATTCCAGCCAAAAGCAGAGAAATGACATTTCATTTAGTCTGGGCAGACTTGTCATGGGGAGATGTACGATCTCCCTTAAGCTCCCTGAAATATTGCTTGATCGCTCTGGGCCCCCTATTACCACATTGAAAGATGGCCCCAGGGGGTCTGGGACTCGGGATGGGGGAGTTCTTGCCCGTGAGAGCGAGCTGCTGCTGCCGGAGGAGGAGCAGGTGCGGCCCACTGCAGCTCGTACACACATGAGCAAAGCGCCCAGAGTGGCCTTTCAACACCCCATCCGTCTGCCCCGACCTGCATGTCTTTCCACCTAGAGGCTGCTCTTGACGTTCATTTTAACCAGACTTCACAAGGAGAGCAGGTGTGCCAGGCAAAGACAGGAAGGAGAACTAGCCTATGCACCCAGCTTCACTCTGGAGCCATCTTGGTATTGCCACTTAGGGTCTGGGTGAGCTGGGGGACAAGTCACCCCCCTTCTCCATCCAGGTCTAAGCTCCCTCCGCTGTTAAGTGGTACTGACCCTATCTGCTCCTCTTCATCACAGGGAACCCCAAGATTCAAAATCAAAATGTGATCACATATGGGAAGGCCTTTATATACCACACCACAAATGTGTGTGTTTATAACAGGATAGCTAATTATTTTAAACTTGGAAAAAATATACCTGTTATCACCTTCAAAGTGTATTTTCAAAAAGTTAAAAGCATGACCCTCGTACAAATATAGAATGAACATGTGTTAAAACCAGAGACATCGAAATAAAGGAAAGCTGATAGTGACCAGGGGTGGAGGAAATGGGAAAGAAGGGGAAGGGGCATCCAGGCCCATGTATAAAGGACCCAGGGACAAAGACAATGAGGAGGGGGAGGATTGATATGCGGGAGCTGGGGGTGAGTAGGACAGGGGAGAATAATGGGGGGAAATGGGGACAACTGTAATTGAACAACAATTTTTAAAAAGCTTTAAAAATTTATTTAGCGCATCAGTAAAGGAGCAAACATGAAGGTAGAGTGGCTCAAAGAGAATTTCAAGGGACTAGGTGTTTATGGACATTTAAACAGGAATAAAAGCCTAAGATTCCTGAATTAGATACAAAACTGGTTATTGTCCTGCAAGGCAATAAGGAAATCATAACCTTAGAGGGTTATCATAACCTTACGGGGGAGAAATTACTTGCGTCTCTACTGGATAAGATCTACAGGTTGACATATGACTTCAGTCTGAGCCCTTAATTAATTTTTCAACAGCAAAGTCCAACAAAAATACACTCCCCTAAATATTAAAAAAATCCTCAGGGGAGCTGGTTGAACAATGCTTAAAAATGGCTTTAAAAACGCACTGCATACTCCTGGCTTTATTTCTAAATGTTGGGTACAAAAGAATTTTAGTACAATTGTTTACATTTGTCAGAATTGTACTAAACAGTCTCTGGGAGCCAATTTGCCCAGAAAAAGGGAGCCAGTTCCCTCCAACTCACAAAGACATCAAGGGTCCCTGGAGACATCTAAGGCCATCACTGGGCACACAACCCTCTCTCCTACCCCTTCCATAATGCTTTAGCTATGCCTCATGATGAAGAACAAACACTTGACCTTTTGGCTTCCAGCTTGGAGGAGGCTTAGGTGCAATTTTCTTTGGTTGTCCCAAATCCAGGTTCATCCAACACAAGCCACCTCCACCATTCTGCCAAAGCTTGACCCCAATGAGATCAAAGTTGTACACCTGAGTTGCACCAGTGGGGAAGTTGGTGCCATGCCTGCCCTGGCCCCCAAGATTGGCCCCCTGGGCCTATCTCCAAAAATGGTTGGCAATGACATCACCAAAGCAATTGGTGACTGGAAGGATCCTAGTATTACAGTGAAATGGACCATTTAGAACAGACAGCCAAGACTAAGGTATACCTTCTGCCTCTGCCCTGACCATCAAACCCTCAAAGAACTGTGAAGAGACAGAAAGAAGAAAAGTAAAACCACCATTACACACAGTGGAAATATCACATTCGAGGAGATTGTCAACATTGTTTGAAAGATGTGGCACTGATCTTCAGCTAGAGAACTCTCTGGAACCCTAGAGAGATCCTGGGGACTGCCTAGTCTGTGGGCTGCAATGTTGATGGCCACCACCCTAATGACATCACAGATGCACCATCAGCGGTGGTGCAGTGGAACGCCCAGCTAGTTAAGAACTACACAGGAAAATATTTCAAATAAAGATCATTTGACAACCAAAACAAACAAAAAAGAATGAACAATTGAAATTAATGCTGCAATGAGCACATGGGGGTGCAGGTATCTCTGCAAGATATTGATTTCATTTCCTTTGGATACACCAGGTCTTTCCGGAAAAAGTCCAGCCGTTATCAATCTAACAAGAATAGTGTGCGTGTTATCAACGTAACCTGGCAGCCACAGACAGTGGAGTGGAATGTGCATGTGTGAACAATGATGACTTCACTGTTCTCGTCAGCGTGGGTGGTAGAGCGAGCATGTGTACTGTGTAGCCATCACATTCAAAGTGACTGAGCGAGTACAGCAACGAATCTCCATCAGATTTTGCGTGAAGCTAGGACATTCCTGTGTGGAAACTGTTCAGATGATTCAGAAGGCCACAGCTACGGGCAACCGGTGACTGGCAGCTTCAACGCGACAATGTGCCCACTTGTGCATCACATCTCATGCCGACTTTTGGCAAAATGTCCAATCACCCAGATGACTCAGCCACCCTACAGACCAGATTTGGCCCCCTGCAACTTCTGGGTTTTCCCAAAATGAAAAAAAAAAATCACATTTGAAAAGGGAGAGATTTCGGACTGTCAGTGTCATTCAGGAACATATGACAGGGCAGCTGATGGCAATTGGGAGAACTGTGTGAGGTCCCAAGGTGCCTTCTTTGAAGGAGATTGAGGCATCCTTGTCCTATGCACAGTGTTTCTTGCATCATCTTTAATAAATGTCTCTATTTTTCACAGTGTGTGGCTGGATACTTTCTGGACAGGGTTCATATATACCCAGAAGTATGACTGCTGGATCATATGGCATCAATAGTTCTATTTTCAGTTCTTTGAGGACCCTCCACACTGTTTTCCACAGCGGCTGCACCAGCTTACATTCCCACCAAACAGCGCACAAGGGCTCCCTTTTCTCCGCATCCTCTCCAAATGCTTGTTATCTCGTGTTTCGCTAACAGCCATTCTAACAGGTATGTGGTGATCTCTCGTTGTGGTTTTGATTTTCGTTTCCTTGATTAGTGATGTTGAGAACCTCTTCATGTACCTGTTTGGCCATCAGTGTATCTTCTCCGGAAAATGTCTCCTCGATTCCCTAAGGCTTCCCCTTGCCATGGTAACGGTGGTATGTGCACAAAGGCAGGAAGTGACACCGTCTGAGAACGGCGGCAGGTAACATTCGGTGCCTGGCGCAGTCCAGGCACCGTGCAAGGACTCCCAGCCACCCTCCGCAGTAGACAGGGAAAGGAAGCAAGACTCCAAAAGGGGGAGCAGCTTGGTCCCCTGGCCAGCAGTTCGGAATACCAGGATCCAAACCCAGGTGTCCTCACTCCAGGGAACAAGCTCTCGATCGCCAGGACATCCTGCCTTTCCACTTACAGGGAAGTTCCACCAAAAACCTCCAAAGGTCCCACAGCATCCAAGAAATCATCGCATTTGGAGAAGAATAGCAGGGAAATCCAGGGCTGTTTGTCTAACCAAAAACACACTGCTAACTGAAGCCACAGTACAGCAATTTTTAGAAGAAAAGTTAGTGACAAGCATTTTAATTGTTCCATGTAAAAAGGATTGTACTACTCACATAAGTGATTTTGGTAATTATGCAGTGCCTTTATTCTCTAACGGTAAGGAGCGGGGAAGCCAGGAATCTATAAAAGTGGTGAGTAAAGAATTAATTTAGTAAATAATATGTAAATCAAGAAGTTATTTTTAGATTTTTCTTAAAACTTGAATTGGCTGAAAGTACTTCAATTACTCTGTAATTGCATAGATTAATTTATTCCCACCCCCAAGGGAAAATCTATTTATGTTTTAGGGGCGGGGGATGTCGTGGAAGTAAGGCCAAGATCTCTGAAAGAAACAGGAGGTTGGTGTTGCAGGATATTAATAATCACATAAGTGGCCCAGTATTAAGCATAAGGAGGTTGATAATTCAAACTCTCTGCCCATCCCCGAGTTTCTGCCCAGGCTTCCTCAGGTAGCCAACAGCCTGAAAGATCAGACCAGACCACAGCTTAGAGCATTTTCCTCTCCCCAAACCCCTTTCCCCCCAGGAACCGTCCCTGGGATACATAAACCTCAATTACTTGCTGCTGCCCAGCCCACGGCCACATCTACGCATGGAGGGGTCGATCTTGGACTAGCAAACGCTGAGTGAAACCCCTGAACCTGAAGGCACCGGGAGCCTCTTCAACCACATGTGATGTTGCAAGGAGACGGGAGCTGAGTTCATTACAGGAAGCTGGGAGAAGTACTCTAGCTTTGCAGCATCTGGGTGCCAGTGAAAGCCTCTCCAGATGAGGCTTAAACAGGGACGTCACCTGAGAGCCTCCGAGGGTCCTCGTTGCCAGAGGGACCGGGAGTGGGTCCCCAGGGCCATGACTACGGGAAGACGCAGTGAAGGGAGGAACAACTGCAGACATCTGACATCCCTGCCTCGGGCAGCCAGCCGCTCACTCCAAAGAACTCCTTCCCCATCCCCCACCTCACCTGGGCCCATACAAAAAACGGGGAAAGGGTTTCTCTCCTGCACACTCCCCCTCCTCCTAGCAGGTACTTTCTGGGGGCCGGGGGCTGGAATTCCAGCCTGGTAACGTGTTGAGCAGGTACTGTGGGCACTGCGCCAGCCGCTCCGCGTGTCTGTCATCAAACGGTCCTGCAGGTTGCTCCTGTACCCTGCTTGACAACAAGAAGCTGGGGCTTCCAAAGGACGACTAGCTCCGCCAAGGAGGCACCAAACGCAGGAAGGCTGAGTCCAGAGTGACGCTGGTCCCCACTCCTGGCAGCCCTGCTCCTAGGGAATGAATCTCCAGGAACTCATCCCGTGCCCTCAGCTCCCCCCAGCCCCAATATCCCTGAGATGTGGTCCAGGATGGAGGGATGATGATGGAAGGCGTTTTCCTTTAGCAATTTCAGTAACTAGGGTCTGCATGCCTCTGCAGCTTCTTTTGCCTGGCCTTGGGAGCACCTCCCACTGCAGAGCCTGAGAAGTCCCGTCAGTGGGAGATGTGCTGAGCAAAAGAGAAACGTCTTATTCAGTCCTTGGTGGCACAGGCGGGGCAAGGGGAAACTCTAAGGAGGTGGTGAAGGGAAGTCACCACACGCTCAATCGATGAGCATCACTCACAGACAACAGAGGTAGGTGGACAGGAGGGGAGCAGAGAAGATTCTCAGAGATTCTTTGGAGGGAGACATGTGAATAATAACCTCACGGATTATAAATGACTTTTTTTTTTAACAGAACTTCACAGCTTGCAAACGATCCTGTGATGTGAGTATTGTGAGCCCTCCAACTCTACAAATGAGGGACTCGGACCCAGAGAGGACGCAGCCGAGGGCACCTGGCACCTCTGGAAACAGGAGTTGGGGGCCTGGAACAGGAGGATTAGTGGAAAGACTCTCAGAGTGAGAACTAAGGCCCTAGTTCCCCTCCTAACCCTGACAGAAGTCAAAGGACAACAGCCTCTGGAGGCCATGCCACGTACCAGGAGGGCCATCGGGAGCAGAGAGCTGAGTCAACGTCCACACGATGACCACCGGATGCCCCCAGCCGTCCTCTCCCAGCTGGCTCCCAGGCCTCTGGAACAGACAGGCTGGAGTCTCTGCAAGCCCCCCACCCCTGCCCGCATCCCCATTCTTCGCAGACTGCAGATGTCTGTCCACCAGCCTCCGGTCCCCATCCCGCCAACCCCGAACTCAAGACTCTGTCACCTCTCTCAGGGCTAATTTCACACAAATCCAATTGGGCCTCAGCCCAGGCTGGGTCTTAAATACACACTCACTGAAATCCAATTAACCTTCGATAAAGGTCCCGCAATCAATAGTTGCCCTGTGATTTGAGGAGGCTCCATCCGGCCTGGGAACGTGTGCTCCTGCACGACCTTTACTTTTAATGAAATAAATGACAGTCACTGTCACCAGCTCTTAAAGTGACTGGCAAATATGATCATCAGGTCAGGCCCTCCGTAATATCTGCTTCTGAGCTCAGAAATACAGGCAAACAGGGGCCCCTGTGGGCAGCTGGCTCCCCAGGACCCCACGTTCCCTGGCAGGTGAGGACACCTGGGCGGGGCTGCCTTGTGCCCAGAGGTACAAAACATCACAGGCACTCAAGGCCCTCTGGCCTCGCTGCAGGTGATTCCTGAACTTCACTGAGTATTAGAACCTACCTGGAGAGTTGGTTAACATACAGATTCTTCAACCCTTTCCAACCCAGGTTCTGCTTAGTCAATTTGTGGTGGGGCCCAGGAATCCGTATTGTTAAATAAGCCCCCTATGATTCTGAAATAGATGGCTCAAGTTCCTGCTCCCAGCAAGCTGAGATTCATTCCTCTCTCAAATATCTAGCTGACCCAAAACATTCAAAACAAAAATTGAGGCCCAGAGAGGGAGAGTGATTTGTCCAAGATCACACAGTGAGCCACTGGCAGAGCTGAAGTTTGAACCCAGGTCTCTTGTTTCCTAACCTGGCATTCCCCTACCCTACCCCCCTAGGATTTGGCCCTTGTCACTCCTATCTGTCCCCTATACTTCCCTTCCCAAGGAACACACACGGCCAGGCTGTCCTCAGGAGGAAGAGTCACCGGGGATGGGCTCCGAGTCCCACAGTCCCAGGGAGACTTTAGAACCTCAGATACCTGTTAGAAACTTTCAGTAACGTGGCTTCTTTCATACTCTGTGTGCGCATGCTCATATACACACATGCACACCATCGGCATTCCATGAGGCCTGTGGCTTTAATATTGGTTGGTAAGAGGCACAGCAGATTGATTTCTACAAAGTAGGACCCACTCCTGGTCTACTCCCAGCATCGCCAATGATCTGCCACAACACAGTGGGGCACATGGTCCACAGCCCCCTGGCCAGCCCGGGTTTTCTGTGGAAGTATTTCATGGCATCATCTCAGAATACCAAAGAGCTTCCTAGGTCCTACAGATGCTAGACACCAGAGCAGGCAATTAAGGAATTAAGCAATTGATTCCTTAGAAGTTCCTAAGGAATTAAGACAGCACAGTATCACAGTAAGGGTAGACCTGCAGACCAATGGAAGAGAACAGAGCTTCCGTAAGAGCCACGGCAGACCGATGACAAAGATGCCAGCCCCAAAAGACTATTCGGTATGATTCCATTTACCTGAAGTTCAGTAATGAGCAAAAGTGACCTGTGGCGACAGAAGTCAAGGTAAGGATTTCGACTGGGAATGGGCATGAGGGAGCCTGCCAGGCGGTGGAAACAATTTGCACAGTTACTGGCTGTGACTGCATGGTGTGCCCACGTGAAAACCCACTGAGGCAGACCATTCGGATCTGGGCCCTCACATGAGTTCGGTCTGAGTCTCCGACTCTGCATCTGCAAAATGGGGACAATAAGACCTCCCTCC
>PVKM010046999.1:0-11538 GCA_004027735.1 Carollia perspicillata
GGTCCGACAAACACCTTGCTAACTCACGGAACTTCATTTCATAGCTATTTCTTCAGGTGCCCTCTGTGTTTTGTTTGAGTTGCTAACCCCAGACAGAGTTTAAGGGTGGGGTTTCCGAAAGTTTAAACCCTAGGATTTCAGGTCTTTTATTAAATTTAATTAGACAGTTTTATCACCAGCAGTTTGTTTCCGTTTTGTATTTGAAAACATACACAGTCATACTCCTATGTATACACATGTGTGTATGCTCATATACACATAGAAAAACAGTATGGGTGTGCATAAACTTGTGTGTTGTAGTTCCCATACGATACCCGTATTATAGAAATAAAAAGTGATCATGTTCTCTTTGGCAAGATCTGGCTGCATTTCCAAAAGAATAAGATTTTAATGCTCTTATTAATATATTTGAATCTATGACGTAAGAAAACGTTGTGACTTTTGCCATTGGAGATACAGTAACAGTTACGACTGGTTTCCTTTTCTCAATCGATTGCCACTGCGTGATGACGTAACGATGAACCCTATCAGAGATCCTTCACTCTTGTCCACCTCCTTAGCTCTGGGTGAGAAAACACGCAAACTCCTTTCTCTGTAGTCGCATACAAGTGGCTATTGGAGAGACGGATCTTTTGCAGGCTCTCTTAATTATACGTACTGGACACAAATACACCTTTTTGCTGGGAGGGAAAAGGCTTTATTAGACTTTTGGCCTGTGAGGCTCATCAAAAATTCTCTCTCCCACTGGTGTTTGGAGCACTGACATGGGATCCCACAGACCTGGGGGAGGGACAGGGTTAATAGCTGAGCTATGCTCGCCCCGCCAGGCCGGGGTGGCTGTGACCAAGCCCTCCCGATGCTGGAAGATGCTGGGACTTCTCGGATGAACTTGGCTTCAGCAGTGGGGGATGCCTAAGCTAGCGGCATGCACAAAATACAGGAACTCGGTATGACGAATTCTGGAAAAATCTAACTATAAGGCAGAGCTGTATCATGAGGATCCATGGCTAAGTTTTAGGGGATCACCCAGCATGGGGCACAAACCCCAGGGATGAACTCGGTCTGGGAAAATAAGGGCTTTCTGTAATTGCTCATTAGTTCCAGGAATTGTTTTTGTGGATTCTTTGGGACTTTCTATGTAGATCATTGTGTCCGATGGTTTCCGACCTTCTTTCCCTCTCTCGTCGTTTTGGGGAAGGGGAGTGTTCTGCAACCTTATGATTGAATCTCACGTATGTCGAGTGGGTCGGAATCCTTGAGCGGTGCCCCTCGGAAGCGTTTCTGAGTCTTTAAAGGTTTTTTTCCTTTTCATGGGAAGGGGAGGTTAGAGAGCCCTGGCTCTGTTTAATTGACTCTCTCTTCCCTTTGGCTCCTGTCCACTCCCGTTCTTTGGACTTATTTAATGTGTGGCCCTCACTAATTGGTTTTCTAGTGTCTTTAGTAACTCACTTCCGCCGCCAGGAAGACAAATGCAAAGCGTTTATTCTTGAAGTCATGAAAATGCAGTGCCTCCCAACAGAGTTCTCTGGTTAAAATTGCAAATGCAGAAAGAAAATTCGACACAATGTGCGCCTAATGTAGTGAAAATTAGCTACCAGCTTCAAGGCCCAGTTACAGAGTAAATTCATTAGAGCCCAGTGCCCGTCTGTGCGCACGCTGTTGTTAATTACGCAGTAGCGCCTCGACAACTGTTTGTGTTTCAGAAATAATTGAATTTTTCAAACACTCTTGAACACCAAGTGGTTTCCTTTCAAAGAACATAAAAAAATAAAAAACCTCAGACGTTTTACTTAGAGAGGATTATAATGAAATATATACCAATTTTGTAACCAAGAGGACAAATGGCCATGAATATGGTTGCTAGCATAGCAAACATAATGTGTGTGTTCATCTTCTCAGCTAATAGGTACATATATACGAGTGTAATATATGTGTGTGTGTACACATAAATATTCTGGAGAGCACACGCATGCCCGGTTACCTCACATAGCTCATTCTCCTAGTCATGAAGCTAGTACATGAACACTGTCAACATTTTAAAAACACAAAAGATTACAATGCAAAAAAAAAAAAACCACTGCAAAAAACAAATGGCCCTTGAAATTAATCTAACTACTTGCCGAAAAACACTGTTGTTCATTTGTTATGTTTCCTTAGTATTTATTCTGTGCACTATTTCTGCAGTAAAAGGCATACATACATTTTCATGTTTCTGTTGTATTGTAAGAAGCATCTGCTACGTGCACTTTATTACCCCACTTAATACATTATGAGCAATTTGTCAATTCCCTGAGTTTTAAATATTATTTTTAGAGGATATAGAATGTTATACATACACTATGGTTATGATATAGTGCGATACTAGTATTTGAAATTTAGCCATTTCTTTTCACTTTTTATCATTACAAGCAGCACTATAATGATGACACATAAAAATTTGTACATGTAAATTCATTTTGAAATTGAGATTATACTAGAGTTTTTTATCCTGGTTTTTTATCTGAATGCATTATATTATATACATCTACCAACTCATGAGATAGTATTTTAAAATTGGCATTTAATGAACATATTTTATGATATGAATGTACAGAATTTGCATTAATATTTATATTGTGGCCAACTTATTTGTCCAATGTGAACAATATTATACCTGAAAATGTGTGTACTTTTTGGATCATTGCCTTGGGACAGACTTAAGAAACTGATACTACTTTCCAAAGACACAATCATATGAAAGGCTCTTGGTATATGTCATATAATTTTCCACTAACTAGGATTTTTTTCAACCTTCAGCATCAATGACTAAAACATTTGTGTGTACCACTGGAAACACTACGTTTAAATAAAAAAAAATTGACAGGTTGGCATGTAATATATAACATTGTATTTACATTCATTTCTTTGATTACCAATGAGATTCACCTGTTGTCAACTTGCAAAACAATTTTTCTGTTTTGTTATAGTTTTCATTTTGGTAGTTGGCGTAATCATGTCCTAGACTGCTTTTATCAGTGGATAACTTACTTTTGAATATATCTGAATCTCTTGGATTTTTTTTGTTTCTCATAACATGAGAAGGGTTTTCCCCCTGGAGTGATCAGAGTCAAGTTTATTTCCCATGCTTGCCTTTCCCTTGTCTTCATGCACTCATGGCGGAGGAGCACTTGGTCTAGACTCCATGTCTACTAACAGGCCAGCTCACCAGCTTGCCCTTGACCCAATTCACTGTCTACTGTGCAAGACGACCAAACAGTCCGAGAGAAGTGTGGGGCGGCGTGACTTCTGCCGCAGAGCCCCAGCACCACGCTGGCAGGGAGGCAGCTAGACCTCGCCTGAGACCTCGCCTGGGGTAACAGTATTGTCAGGCCTGCCCTTCTCCTCCCATCAGGAAACTCAAGTAGTAAGCCATCGGAGAAGCATCTAGACAAACATCATTCAAAAAGTGGCTCGGAATTTCCTGATCTCTAACCACGGTGATGTGTCTGCTTGGGAAATCGTTGTCGGGGCCTTCCGAAGGTACAGCTAGGCCATGGCGTTGGCTGGAGGTCACATTTGCATCCATCCCATCAGTTTGCTCTACAAAGGGATCCCTGTAACAGAGGGATTCAGAATCCCGCTCACTCTGGGAGATGCAGGGGAAAAGGAGGCGTTATCATGGAATTAAAACGTTTTCTACTGAGCTGCTTCTCAGAGGTTGGGTGTGAGTCCAAACTGGTCCATGAAGTGGGTTACCGGCCTGACAGGGGACAAGTAGAGAAAGCAGGAGTAAGCATTTAGAAATATTTATAATTCTCCGACTTGGCAACCACAAAATTCTCAATGGGCTGGGGGAAAAAACCCAGATCTTCACCAAAAAAAAAAAAAGCTTAAGAAGCACTCCACTAACACCAACTCTCCTAAACCTGAGGTCTCTGCTGAGCAAGCCACCCCCACACATGGTCGTGAAGTTCACCCCCGCCCACCGTCTCTGCCCTTTGCAGCTACTCCTTTGTTGGTTCAAGGCATTATTATTTAGTTTATTTTGTTGTTTGGATGTTTCTGCCTGTGGAAATTCCTGAAATGTAATGTGCTCAGGACCACACCGTCCGGAAAACGAAATTTAAAATCTTGTAAAAGATTCAAGAATGTCACAAAGTGGGTAGAAGTTGTGTTATAAAACCGAGCATGAAAAAAATAAAGTGATAGCCAAGGAGGACCTGGCATATTACAACAGCTAATTTGAAAAGGAAAACCCACAAATGTGGCTGACATGAGAGAAAACTGAAGCACTGAAATATGGAGAGAGGGAGAGAGGGTATCAGGAGACAGATTGGTGGGCAGTCCGGGTCCTGCTTGGTGCTGACTTTGGAGTTCCAAGTCAGCGGTATCCTGGGGGCAGGTGAAAAGCACCCTCCCACGGAATGAACAAAGAACAAACCTGGCTCGGGGTCACCTGCCAGTTGTTTCCATTGTTTCAGCTCCGTAGTTAAAGAAACTACTAAAAATTCCTCCAGGGTTCCGGTAATGCGTTGGCGCTCTGTCTTGGTTTGGAGCGTCATCATTTTCTTCATGAAACTTCATCTGGATCTTTTTTTTTAAAGCCAAAATCTATTTAACTTTTTTGCAATATAGGGAATAAGCATTTATTCCCAACTAATTGGTAATGCTAAATGTACAATTTGTTAAATGCTTGTGTCTGTCTCTGAGCTGTTAACGATTCACTCATCACACACTGTTTTTGTCAGTGTACTTTGTAACACACGCTAGGAACTCAGAGATGTGTGTCATTCCTTTGCTCAGCCTTCTGGACGCTTCTTGCTCATTCACACAAATAAATGAACTCATGAGTTACCTTAACAAGCTAAAAGAATATTCCACTCTATTTTTAATTGGATCACATTAAAGCTGCACACCGAATCACCATCTTTGCAATATTCAGGACCAGGTTATATTTCTCTACTCACATTTTCTTTTATGGCCCTTGGTAAGGTTTTATGATTTCTTCAGAGCGCCGTGGTAATTACTTGTTATAGTTGTTCCTAGGAAGTTGTTGTATTTTCTTACTATTTTAAACAGAGTCCCAGTCCATCCCCCCAAAGGCTGTTAATTAAGTACGCACTATGTATGTGAGGATACGCCGACTTTCCCATTTGCGCCGATGATGGGCCAGAGGCCTGCGTTGCACCGAGAACCCTGCAGTTGGGACGGTTTGCAGCTCCCGACTGGAGGCTGGCTGGGCAGCCCCCAGACAATAGAAGCCCTCTGTTGGCTGACTCACCGAGGGGAAGTAGCTTCCCAGGACGTCTGGTGGAAAAAGTCTCATTAGTGTATATTGTTATTTAAAGTGCAGTTCCAGTTAAAGGCTTTTAACTTCACTTGTGTTTTTGTTCAGTGTCCAAAAGAGAGTGTCTTCATGCTCCTAGGGCTGAATCTACGCATTATAAAGACAAAGGATCAAAATTCTCTAGAATCAGGGAAGTTTGGGATGTAATCATTGAAGGACGCTGCATCGCAGTTTCCGAATGTGTCCCGAGTTTCTGTCCTGCTAGTTTGTGCTGAGCAACTGAAATCTGACTCTGGGGTTTATGATGCCATCAAGGAACTTTTCAGTGCCTTTTTTTTTGTCTGGAAACTCTCAAAGCAGCCATTCTGTGTGCAGGGAGTTACCTATGAGAATGTTAATTATGGATGACTGCCAAGAAGTGGATGATCTGTGGTTTCTGAGGATCCCGGCATCTCCTTCCATTTCAGTCTAACCTGATAGGATGCTGTAAATTCAGCCGGCACTTGTCACGAGGCTTATGGCGTCATTAAAATCACAGATCTTCATGCAGACTGTGTCGGGACCCACGCTAAGTAAATTCGTGTCAAGTATGGGAGAGAAGTGCATTTTCTTTTGTCCCCCATATAGTCAGGCTAAAAAAAAAAAAAGAATTAACTTGGGAAGTTAGTTACTTGATTCCGAGTTTGGATAAAAATCCTCACAATATTAGCCTAGGTATTTTTTTGGTAATCATTGAAGGACATTAGGCTAAGTACAAGCAAAGTGAAAAGTTAAATTTAAAGTGAATTATTGAATTAAGAAGTTATTTGTGTCCAAGGCAGATTCTTAAGCTGAAAAGTATACTATTTTAATTTCAACGTTAACACGTCTGCCTTAGGAACACCAGTCTGAAGCTACGACCCCAGCATCGTCATTCTTCCCTCCTGCTCCCCGAGAGGAGGCCAGCACGGCCTCGCAGAGGGGCAGGAGCCGAGAAGCATCCCACCGTGCGACCGTCCCACCGTTTCTTTGTCCCTCCATCTACCGATGGGCACTCGGGCTGAGTCGTGTTCCGCTGTGTAAATGCACACAGGGGTGAGTGTGTTCTTTCAAATTAGTGTTTCAGGTTTCCTCGGCCATATTCCAAGAAGTGGAATCCCTGGATCATAAGGCAGTTCCATTTTTAATTTTTTGAGGAAACCCCACATTGCTTCCCGTAGTGGTGAGAGTGTTATGCTAAGTGAAAGAAGCCAGTCAGGGAAAGAAAAATACCATACGATTTCACTCATTTGTGGAATCCAATCAATAAAATCAACAAAATAGGAACAGACTCTTAGATACCCATAACAGAATGACAGCTGTCAGAGGGAAGGGGGGTTGAGGGGCTGGTGAAAATGTAAAGGGGTTAAGCCCCCCCAAAAACTCCACATAGACACAGGCTTACCCCAGTATGGTGCTTACCCCAGGGTAAGGGGGTGGAGGAGGGTAGGAGAGGGTAAAGGGACAAATGTTGATGGAAAGAGACTTGGCTCGTGATGGTGAACACACAATACGGTACACAGATGGTGTACTATGGAACTGAACACCTGAAACCTCTATACTTTTATTAACCAACGTCACCCCGATACATTCAAGAAAAATGTTTTAAAAGAAGGGGCGGGAGCCTACTTCTCCCCTTCTTCTATTCCTGCGTTTAGCTGATGTTCTGCCGCATTGCGACAAGGAAGAAGGAGAGAAGGCAAGACGAAAGGGTCCCTCCACCTCTGCCCCGGGACGGGTGTCCTCACTTCTCAGCCTCCCAGAGGCCAGCCCACAGGACCCTCCGTGCTCACCGCATCTGCTATGATTGAATCGTGTTCCCCAAATATGTGTGTTGGAGTCCTGACCTTCATTATCTTGTAATGTGACCTCACCTAGAAATGAGGTTTTTAGGGAGGTAATCAAGTTAGAAGAAGATCACTAAGGTGGTCCATAACCCAACAAGGCGGGAATTTGGCTCACATGCCCTGGGACGTTGATGTAAAGACACAGGGACAATGCCATGTGAAAGTCAAGGCAGGGGTCGGATAATCTGAAAGCCAAGGAATGACACACACGGCCGGCAAATCACCGAAGTTGGGAGAGGGACCAGGGACAGATTCTTTCTCACAGCCTGCAGAAGGAAGCAGCCCTGCTCAGCCTTGACAGTGGACTTCTGGCCTCCGGAACCGTGATACGGTAAATTCTGTTGTTTAAGCTACACAGCTTCTGGTACTTTGTTATGGCAACTCCAGGGCACCAATTCACCATCCAAATGCTGGCTCCCTGACAGGGTGGGTCTTCTGAAGACCCTCCAAAAAGTTGTCCTGCTACCCGTTCTATGACATGAGCAATCTGGGCCGAATTTGACCTCTTCCATGATTAGCCGCTTAGGACAGCTTCCAGCTTCCGGGACCCCTTGTCTGGGCGATGGTCCTGTTAGGATAGGGACCGGAAAGAAGACTCAAGGACAAGGACCTTGGGACTGTGATCTAAGTCATACAATAGAAAAAATAAGACTGTCATTTTCTCCAGTTATGCAACTACTGAGAACAATGTAAGATTTGATTTCGGATAGGATGCTTTCTAGAAGGATACATCCTGCTCTGGTTACAGACTCAGATTACTCAGTTCTACAGCCCGCTGAAGACAGAAGGGTCTGCGGCCACTGGGAGGCCGGAGGGAATGTCGGGAAGGAAAGAGCCGGGGAGGAGAGACCCGTCTCCCCAGACTCTCTGGTTGACCCTTCAAACTCACATGCACAAGGAGAGTGGGTGAAGTTGCAGGATTTAAGGAGAAATTTAAGCCGCTTCCTCGGAGACAGTTTGCGATTTGAGCCCTACCAGACTAATTCTCTTCATCAACACCTTTGCAAGAAAAATAGCGAGGTCCAGAGTCTTCACACCATGCAGGATGCAATTCAAAACTGCTTGCCAAACAGAGAACCATTAAGGAAAAACTAAAGACGTTCAGCCAAGATCGACCCCGAGGGTCCCAGATGCGGTTCTTTTGAAGGTAATTAAAGCTGCTGTAAGTTTCTCTTTGAGGAAAAAAGTAAAATGCGCTGGTGATGAATGCAAAGATCGGAAAGATTAGCAGAGAAGCAAAAGCGATTTCAAAGACCTCATGGAAATGCCGACACTGAAACATACAATGTCTGACTGAAATAGAATACCTGGATCGGCTTTACAGAAAAATGGAGATAAAGGGAGGAAAGGGTATCGAGTTGGAAATAGCGTGCCGTTGGATATGAATTTGAAAGTAGTCAAATTAAAATTTTCTGCATTTTCAATAACAAATGCTACTGCTGCTCTCTCCCTTTTAGCTATTCTTGTAGGTATGTGACCATCTATCATCGTGGCTTTGTATTTCCCTCATGGCGAATGATGTGGAAAAGAAATTTTCCTGTGCTTATTTGCCACCCATACATTCTCTTTGATGGAGGGGCTGTTCCAGTCTTAGGCCCGCTTTCTAATTGGATTGTTTGTTTTCTTACATTTGGTATAGAGTATATGTTCTAGATATGCGTCCTTCGTTGTATCTTTTTTCCCTCCAAAAGGAATTCGGGGTTTTTGTACGACATCCCAGAATCCAAACAAGTGACAAGTGACACTCCCCTGGTTTATTCGTCCCCTCCCCGATGTATCGCTAACTCCTCGTTTCTCAAGAAAGGGCTTCCTGAACCCCAAGCTGGGCACTGCTTGCTAAATATTCTGTGTATGACTGTTGAAAAGCGGAAGGATTAACATCTTAAAACTATGGCAAGATGTCCTCAAAAGTTAGGGCGCTCCTTCCTTTCTTCATCGGATCCATCCTGCTTGATTTCTCCATGGGATCACGCTGCTCCTAGAACCCCGTGGGCCCCTTGGCACCTGCACTCACTCCCTTGCCGCCTCCCTGTCCCTCCTTCCTCAGAGACCATGCCTGCCCATACAGCCATTGCCTCCGAGTGCTGCTCCTCCGGACAGTGGTTCCTGCGGAACCGGGCTGGGACGACTGGCCAGTTGGGGCGGTGAGTGGATTTCTGAGAAAGGGTATGGACTGGCTGCAGTAGACAATGCCATCATCGGAAACTGTGCTCTTGGGCACTGGACCACCCGCCATCGATGTGTGTGTCCTCATCACTGGCCGTGCCTTCTGGCTTAAGGACACTTCGGTGCTCAGAGGAAGGCGGGGCCTTCGCAGGGATACTTTCAAAGGAGCAGCTGAGAAAGGAAGGCCGAGGACGTCGTCCCAAGGCCCTTGCTTTGTCCTTGGACCCTCCCGGAGAGGCTGCCCTCCATCCATATGAACGAGGTGCCCGTGCATTATTGACTATTGATGAGAACTCTGCCCCCCGCCCCCATTCCCAGAGCTCATCGGGTCATTGCCCTTGATTCCTTTCGCTGTCAGAGGACATCGGATACCAGGCTCCACAGTCAGGCGGAAGGTCGTCTGCTGGGGAGAGGACAGCAGCGTGCCCCAGAGCAGCCTGCTTTTTGTTAAACCGAAGTTCACTGCAAGGGGATTAAGCAGTCTAATTTTGTAAGCCCTGTGTTCTGTTTCTTTTAGGAGACAGCATGCCTTATTAGCTTGCCGTATTATCAGAGAGCTAACATATATTGAAAATGGTGTCGTTAGAGCTCCAGTTCATTCCAACAAGTATTGATCAATCACTTCTATGTGTCCCGTGTCACTGTGCGTTTAAACTGAGGGAGGCCCACATGCACTCTGTAAGGTGAGACGTATTCTCCAGTGGCTTACAACGGGAGAACTGGGGTACGACCTGGTGATGCACACGAAATAGGAGGGCGCCAGCACAGCCGAGTACAGCAGAATGTGCAAAACTGTTTGAATGAAGGAAGCATACCGTGAGTGTGGCCGAGCAGTCACCACGGGAACAGGTCTTTGAGGGCCGTGTGTTATAGTGGGCTTCTTCGAGGGGTGAAAAAAATTAGACAACTGTTGCCTGTCGCGGGGATATGTATAGGGTGGATCTTGGAGATTAAATTAGAGCGATGGAAAATAGGGTCAGAATTTTATGTTGGTTGTTAGACGTGCGTTTTTGCCAAATGATAACAGTAATATATCAGTTGTGTATCCAGTGGTGTAAGCAAATAGGAAGTTACTTTTCGGACGTACTAAGGAATCCAGAGGAAGTCAGCCTGGGATTGGTGAAATCATTCCACGATGCGATCAAGGTTCCCGGAGCCAGAGATGTTGCTGCCCAACTGTGCGTAGCACGTGTTTTCATCACGTGTTTTCATCTCCCAGTATTTGCCTCATCCTCTGAACATGGCGGCTGCACCGCCAGCCTCGTCTTTCGGTTGTTGCGGCCCTGCCTCCCTCCCCCTTCAAGGACAGAGGACTAGAGGGCAGAGCCCTGGGCTGACAGGTGAGAACAGCTCAAGGTCACACCCCATGGGAGGTGGTGGTTATCAAATGACTGACTGATGTATAGCTGCGCGGAGAGATTCTGAAGAGTCAGTCGCCTTGTGTTCCGAGCCCCTCGTAGCTTTGTCTGGGCTTCTGCTGCAACTGCGCTTCCTCCTGTACCCAGTCCTGCTTCCTCTCAACCCTCCTCCGGGTTTGATCCTAGGGGATTCCTCATGATACTTCCACTCGCTAATCTCTGCCTCAGAACGCGCTGCCCAGGTAACCGCAGTGTTGACTTGCTTCTAAGAAGGAAAGGATGCCCGTATCAGGAAGGCTAGACCTTAGCTCAACGACCCTGGAGGAATGGGATGTGTTCTGATGGACAGAATTGTATTTCAAGGCCACTGTTAACTGCAAGTGAGGCTGGTAGCAGCTTACGTTGCTTTCCCAAACAAAATGCGGGCTTACCTCACTTTTCCTAAAGTCCTCCGAAGGCATTTGCATTGGGGACAACTGAATTCTCATCAACAGTGAAGCAGATGGGAAGCATCCTTTCGCCTGGGCACATTGTTTTCACAAGCAAAGATCAGGATTCTGTGACCGAGAACAAAGGCGAGACTGAAGACCGGAGAGGCAGATCCAGTCTCTGCCACGTAAACATAATGACGTCGGTAAGGAACACGGACAGCGTTCTCACCATGTGCTGGGCATCGTGCTGGGCATCCTTCTGGGCAGACTTAGATGCACCAGACCGTTTCATTTTCCCCACGACGTCATTGTCAAGCCGACGAAATCTGTGGAGCTCATAATCATCACTGTCGTGTCAATGCTGGTGCACTAGGGGGTGACGAGTGCTGTCCTGATGGGGCTCGGTCAATGTACTCGGGGTCGTGCGTGCTCTGTCTCGTTACTCTCATGGC
>PVKM010047000.1:0-11552 GCA_004027735.1 Carollia perspicillata
ACGAACAGGAGGAACATCTGGAACATGCAGCCACCAAGACCGAAAGCATGGCACAGACTAGATGACTCGAACGCACCTGTGCTTTAACTCACCTTTGTCGTTGGTGATGGTGATTTTGTTCTCTTTTCCTGTACTCTTATCCACAGCAGACACATTCAGAATGCCGTTGGCATCGATGTCGAAAGTGACTTCAATCTGAGGAACACCACGAGGTGCAGGAGGTATGCCTGTGAGTTCAAACTTGCCAAGCAGGTTGTTATCCTTGGTCATGGCGCGCTCACCTTCATAAACCTTGGGAGAAAATAGAAATTACTGCCCTGACCAGTGTGGCTTGATTGCATCGTTCTGCAAAACGAAAGGTCGCCAGTTTGATCCCTAGAGTCAAGGTATGTACTAAAATAGTAACTCATCAATGTTTCTTTCTCCCTTCCCCCACCCCCAAAAACCTAAATGAAACTTGAAAGAAAATTTAAACATAGAAATTACTAGGAAACCATCAAGTTCTTGTACTACTTTTAAGTATGAGCTCTAATGAAGAAGACTGATCATCACTCAGACATCCAAGGAAGGAACTGACCAACACAAGACTTCTGGTGGAAACTACGAATGGTTTTGGATCCATCATCATAGTGAGCCAAGTCTTCCCCAGGTTTCCAGGACCTCAAGTGTGTCAAGGCCAATCAAGCTAACGGAGACACATACCTGGATGAGCACCCCGGGCTGGTTGTCTGAGTAGGTGGTGAAGGTCTGTGTCTGCTTGGTGGGAATGGTGGTGTTGCGTTTGATGAGGACTGTCATGACCCCACCCGCAGTCTCGATGCCGAGGGACAGAGGAGTGACGTCCAGCAGCAGCAAATCCTGAACATTTTCAGATTTGTCTCCGGAGAGGATGGCTGCCTGGACAGCTTAAAAAAGAAAAAAAAGGGCGAAGAGTTTAAAAAAGTACAGCACAACTCATTTTTTCACAAACAAATCTCAAATCGCTCAGACATCCAAGGAAGTCAGGCTATCATTAGCTAAAGCCTCTAGTGGAAACTACGAATGTTTGATAAACATTCATCACAGCGAGTCAGTCTGGGCCTCAGCTAAGAGGCTGCCTCTTAGAGCTGTTCAACTGAGAGAGTAGGATTACCTGCACCATAAGCAACAGCCTCATCAGGGTTGATGCTTTTATTCAGCTCCTTCCCATTGAAGAAATCCTGCAGGAGTTTCTGAATCTTGGGGATACGGGTAGAACCCCCCACCAGGACAATATCATGGATCTGGGACTTGTCGAGCTTGGCATCCCGAAGAGCTTTCTCTACGGGGTCCAGAGTGCCACGGAAAAGGTCAGCATTCAATTCTTCAAATCGGGCGCGGGTGATTGAGGTATAGAAGTCAATTCCTTCATAGAGTGAATCAATCTCAATACTGGCCTGGGTGCTGGAAGAGAGAGTGCGCTTAGCTCGTTCACAAGCCGTACGAAGGCGACGAACAGCTCTCTTATTCTCACTGATGTCCTTCTTGTGCTTGCGCTTAAACTCTGCAATGAAATGGTTGACCATCCGGTTGTCAAAGTCTTCTCCACCTAAGTGTGTGTCACCAGCTGTAGATTTGACCTCGAAGATTCCATCTTCAATTGTGAGAATTGACACATCAAAAGTGCCACCTCCCAAATCAAAGATCAGCACATTTCTTTCAGCTCCAACCTGCCATTAGAATAAAGATTTATTAGTTATTATGTAAATTTGACGGCTCAACCTTTTTTAACTGAGGCTTGGCTTAACTCAGCCCTGGCTGGTGTGGCTCAGTGGACTGAACACTGGCCTATAAACCAAAAGGTCACCAGTTCAACCCCCAGTCAGGGCATGTGTCTGGGCTGTATGCCAGGTGCCCAGTTAAGAGTGTGAAAAGCAACCAATAGATGTATATCTTGAGCATTGGTTTCTCACCCTTTCTCTTCCCTCCCTGTCTCTAATAATATAAAATCTTAAAAACCCCTCAGATATGCATAACAAGTGGCACATACCTTCTTGTCTAAGCCATAAGCAATAGCGGCAGCAGTTGGCTCATTGATGATTCTAAGTACATTGAGACCAGCAATAGTTCCAGCATCTTTGGTAGCCTGACGCTGAGAATCATTGAAATAAGCAGGTACTGTGACGACAGCATTGGTAACAGTCTAGAAGAAAAAGAAAAATAAAGCCAAACCATCAGTCACTTCATAAACATGTTGGCAGTCCCATGCTCATCACTTACTGGAACATACACTCGAAACACAGTAAGTTACAGAAAACATTCCAATAAAATAAATAGACCCGTTTCTTGTAACTACTACTATATTCTCGGTCAAAACCCAAGCTACTATTCCCCAGGGAACCTGGCATCTAGTGTTTTTGCGTCTCCAGCTACGTCTTCTCCAACACTGCACTACTCACCTTTCCAAGGTAGGCTTCTGCGATTTCCTTCATCTTTGTCAAAACCATAGATGACACCTCTTCTGGATAGAAGCTTTTTGTCTCTCCCTTGTATTCTACTTGGACCTTGGGCCTGCCAGCATCATTCACGACCATGAAAGGCCAATGCTTCATATCAGATTGGACAACAGCATCATCAAATCTACGTCCAATCAAGCGTTTGGCATCTGCAAAACATCAAATACAACCCTAAATCTTTAATTTCTTGTATCTTTCCAAATACTCTAACTCTCCATTATTCAAATACTAAAATGCCTTATCAACCCAAATCCACAGTCAAGGATCTCAACTTCCGAACAGCCAGCACTTTATTCAGGTTTTCCCGATATCCTAACATCAATTGCATCTTTAGCCTAAGCAGTCATCAAAGGACTATGGTGCCATCTCTAGTTCACTTAAGACTTAAATGATCCTCCCAATTACCCGGACTTTCCTGGCTGCGGAATCATTTAATCTTCAGTTTCTCTTGCCCTGGCTGGTGTGGCTCAGTGGACTGAGCCCCCTGCCTGCAAGCTGGAAAGGTCACAGGTTGGATTCCCAGCCAGGGCACGTGCCTGGGTTGCAGGCCAGGCCCCCAGTTGGGGGCATGAGAGATGATGTTTCTTTCTCCCTTCCTTCCTCTACCTCTCTGAAAAACTTGTTTCTCAAATTACTTGCTTCCTAACATGGCTTACTTCGTATTTTTTTTTAAATTAGGGGCTTACCAAACACTGTGTTGGTGGGATTCATTGCGACCTGATTCTTTGCAGCATCACCGATCAATCGTTCGGTATCGGTGAAGGCGACATAACTTGGGGTGGTTCGGTTTCCCTGATCGTTGGCAATTATTTCCACTTTTCCGTGCTGGAAGACACCCACACAAGAGTAGGTGGTGCCAAGATCAATGCCAACTGCAGGTCCCTTAGACATGGTTGCTGGGGGGAAAAAAACGTTTAAGCACTTAGAAGCATTTCCTTTGTTAAATGTCAAGTCAAGACTATCAGGAATGACCAGTTAAGTAACCCCTTAAACACGGCCCTTGCGGGGAGTAACCACGCGGGACAATCAGAGCCAACAACGCTTGTCTGCAGTCCAGGCGGCGGCGCCAAACGCGGGAGAGCCCGCCTTGCGCTTAATGGAAGCACCAGCCGGGAGGGTCCGCGACACTGACGACCACGTGGTCTCCAGCTCCGGGCGGCACCTCACTCCTCTCCCAACATTTCCGCACAGCCCGGGGGTACCGGGAGCCAGCACCGCCCGAACTCTACTGCTGTCAGAGGCGGCCCCCCGCCCCCGCCCGCGCCTTGGGCGCAGGCCAACGAGGGCTGCTTCGGCAGGACCGGCCGCTCCCAGGAGCCGGCGTCCGCCAGGCGCTCCACTTCCTGCGCCGGGAAAATGGACGGGGCCCCCTCCCTCCCGCGTCCACCCGTGAGAGCGCCCACTGCAGCGGCACTGTACGGCCGCGGCCCCACGCGGCTTCGGCGCGGGGCGCTGCCTCGGTCCGGAACAAAGGCCCCGGCGAGGCGGAAAGCCCACCGCACTCGGCCCACGGAGCACGCGGCCCCTCCCGGCCGCGCCAGAGGCGCACGATCCTGGGACCGCCTGAAAATCTACCAAGGGTTGCAAGGACAGCGGCCTTACCTTAGTACGCGCACGGCCCGGAACGACCCAAAACCACGACAGCTGCCCCGTGTTCAATGAGACCGGTTTCCGGCTGCCACCCTGTCTCTTATACCCTGCCTCAGAACCTTCCAGAAGGGGTCCGCCCTGCCGGCTGCCCGTCAAGCTTTGCTCGGCCAATGGGTGCGCGGCTGCTTCCACAGGCCCCAATGACTACCCCGGCTCAGCCCCTGGGCCTTGCCCCACTCCGCCCCGCCCCACCCCGCCCCGCGATGACGCACTCTCCGCAGCGTTCTGGAACTTTCATTCTCGCCCCCGCTTACCGAACGGCCCGGGGGACAGGGCGGGCGGGGCCAAGGGAGTCCGCGCGCGGGAGTCCTCAGTCACCCCCAGCGGGGGAAGGGCGCGTCCGCCTCTGCGCCTGCGCTCCTCGAGAGCACGGGCGGGGGGCGGGAGGAGGAAGAGAAGGAAGAAGGCAGGCGAACTTGGAAGCGACCAATGATGGCGGCACTGTCTGCGATTTGGGTCGAGGCGATACCGGGGAAGGGAGGGCCCAGGGCTGGAAGGCAGGGCCCCGCATCGGCGTCGGGGAGAGAAGACGGAAGTGGAGCTAGGACAAAATGGCCGCGAAGGTTGTCGCGCCCCTCCCCCACCCGGGTGCTCATTCTGCTGTCCACAACCCCACCTGGCATGGCAAAGGGTCCGCCAGACCCTGCCAGTTTCCGCAGATCCAGGTTTCTAGCTGGCGTACCTGTGGACCAGGGCTGGCCCCAAGGGTCCGGAGGCAGGTTCCGACCCCTGACCTCTGTTAGGGTAACTTACCGGGCCGCACCCAGAGCTGGCGTTTGGGGGTAGTCTGAGCGTCTGCGCAGGGTGGGGCAGGTGAGCCCGGCAGGCCCCCAGAACCCTCACTTCACTGTGGCAGCTAGGGGCTGACGGCTCCCGTTGCAGAGATTTGAGGGGCTTGACTTCTCAGCACGGCCCCCGCCCAACCCCGGGGTCGGATCCAGTGATCCCAGTCCCCGCCGCTGCCATCCTGTCGCTGAGGACAAGCTGGGCTTCTGGGCTCAGCTCCTCTTCCCGGTTATTAGGAAGAGGAAAGGTAACGAGCTTTTTCCCCGGTAGGCGAGCCAGGGGTTAGAAACCCGTGTTCCTGTAGCCCCGTGTCCTTGGGTTACACTTGCAGACTCTTATTAAGTGAGGTAGTCTCTCTCCTGCTACGACTTCTATGAAAAACTAAGGGAGATACTATGCAGAGACGCTGTGAAAACACTACTGATTGAGTGCACCAAACAATAGTATTTAAATTTCGGCCTTGTCACGCTAAGAGCCTTTATGAGTGCCTTGAATGCTTTCCGACGTGTTCTTTCAGACGGGCAGGGCACCTTGTCCTTGTCAAAGCCGGTAAGGAAGGCCTAGAAACAGATTCAAACATAAATTTTCTTTCTATATTTGCCTTTTGGAGGGAATATTCCACGCAGGCAGGTACTGAACTTCTCCCCCTCTCGAGAAGCTACATTTTTATGATGCTGTGACAAGGTGTTGCTTTCATTTGTTATCTCATTTAATCATTGAAACAATATTCTGAGATATATTCTTCATCTCTGGGTTAAGAAATGAGGCTCAGCGATGTCATTGTGGGTCATAACTAGCTGAGCTACAGTCAAACCTAGCTCCCTTAATTCCAGATTCTTCGCTTTTTTATTCGTTCCACAGTAGTGCAGTTTCCTTTCCAGAAACACTAAGTCCAACTCCAGAAAGGAAGCAGTGTGCCGTGACAGGCTGCTTTCAGTTTTCTTTGGAACCTGCAATCTTCCTTTTCCCACGCAGTTTATTAAATCCCATCTCTGAACTACACCCTATGTTTTGCAGCTTTTGTGATCTCTGAACTACCCAGAACATCTTAACCGTTGAGCCAGTGGAAAAATAGAACTGGGGCCCAAATCCCCTGGTTTGGGGTGTTCCACCAAACGGCAGTGGTTACAGAAAGCGGAACAGTGACCTCTGTTTCTGATCACTCTCAAAATGCGTTCTAGGACTGGGACGGTGTTCTCACGAAATAGGATGACTCTGAATTTATGCATTGGAAGTTCAGGATGTGAGGACTATCCTGTCTGCACTCTGCAGGTGCACAGGGTCTCAAACACAGGTGGTATCTACAACTAGAGTTGAGTGGCAGCAGAGGGGTCCCAGGCCTAGGGCTTCTCTCTGGGGCGGAGGGTTGTGCCGAGCACTGCTGCACGTCTGTCACATGCTAAGCACCTCATTTAATTCCCTGATTTTTCTTCAGACTCATTCGAATCCCTAGTGTTTACTTTTCTGTTAGTATTTTACCTTGGCATAAAACACTTGCTTAGTAAATATTGTTATTTTGATAAAGTCCTTAAGGGCAGGAACCCCAGCATGAATTCTCATCACTTGGAGATCCCAAGTACTACTTAGCATCTTGCTCGTGAGTACATACTTGGTATATTTGTGACCGAAATCAATGAATAATAGATCGCATTCAGTCTGAGTTCTGTTCTTCAGCTGGCAGAAAGCTAATGAACAAATTTCCAGTGTAGGTTACATGAGCTTCAGCCTCTCCTACAGTATCACCCTTATTTATTTTTTAATTGCTGATACAAACTCATTTGTAATATTTGGTTTTTGTGATCAAAGCCCCGATTACAAGGCAACTTAGAAGACAAATATAAACTGTAACAATAATGAAGCAAAAGGATGTCTCTTTGCAACAGCAATTCTGAACTTGGTTTTATACAGTGCAACAACAAAGGCATCGACTTTGTTAAATCACAATTTTAAATTTTTATACATTTTATTGAAATTGTTACTCTTTAAACATTCACATTGTTTATAGCTTCCTACAAACATTTTTTTCTTCTGTCATTTGGTTATTTTATCCTGTTTGTTTGTTTCATAATCAAGAATCAACTTTATTTGACTTGCAAAGTTAATGGAATGTGGTTTGAAACCAGCAGTGGCTCAAACTTTATCTCAAGCCCAGATCCTGTCATGTCTGAACCCAAAACTGACTCAAGGAGAAGCTCACTGTCATTGCTAAGACTCCAGCATTTTGCCTCTCGGGATCTTCAGGCCCTAGAATTTCTCAGATTGTAGGTAGTTACCAGTTTTGTGGCTTCTTTGTTGATTTGTCTTGGAATAGATTTCCAAAATAAATAATTTGGTTATTTAATTGGTATTTTAGTCTTCTGACAACCACATGTTTCAACTACCTAAATATCGTTTTTATGCAAAGTGGATTGATCCCTGCTTTCAAAGGCATGGGCTGGGAAACCTTAGGTTCAAAGGTAGAAAGTAATGCTCACAGCAAAATTGGAAGTGGTGGTAGAGCTGCAGCCTCCATAGTGACCTGTGTGGCTCAGCTACTCTGGCAATGAGAATTCTCAGTATTACATAGCAGAAGTAGTCATACGTTGCTGGATACCACTACCAGAAGAATAAAAAGTAAAGTAAGGGATTTTATTTCTTACAATGAGGCAGCGTTAGTCTGAGAAACACTCCAAATATGCTAGCCCTCTTAAACTAACACCAGACATTCTTTACACTACTTCGTCGATGTCTCTTACTTCCCAACTTTTTTTAGAGTAAGACAAAATGCAGATGAAAACTTTCTCCCAAGGCTTTAGAAGGAAGTGCGTTTGCCCCGTGTGAGGACACCGTGGTGAGAATTAAATGGAGGCATGGAAAAGCGGAGAAACGGAGCACAACCCCAGATCGGCCTCTTCCCTGCAGGCAGCCGATTCCCACTTTAGAAGCAGCGCCTTCACCACACTCAGCATTACCTTTTCTTTCTAGAGCCTGCTGCCCTTTTAATAATAAACCTCTTGCTCTACCAATGACTGGCTCCTCGACGGGCTATTTCAGGTTTTGAATTCTTGCCATAGGATGAGTTTCAGTGGCAGAGCAGTCAGAACTATTAAAAGGGCAAGTTATTGTATTGGAGGGTGCTATTAGTTTTTGTTGTTGTTTACGCTTTCTAGACATCTTTCTTCTCCCATGAAGCAGCTTTTCTGAGAGCTATCCTGGTGAATCATTTCTGCTCTTTCCAAGATACCGACAATTAAAAAAAGGTTAATGGGCATTCGCGCAGAACTTTCCTGCCACGCACTAATTATGCTGTCTCGGAGTGTTAATTCCATGTCCTCGTACCCCAGAGCTACACTTCCTTAGAGGCTAAGCCGGTAAAATGCTGACTTTCTGTCTCAACTTCTGAGGCAGGAGTGATTTTGACATGGGGTGCCATTAGGGAATGTTGGCAATCCCCGATCTTCCTGATAATGTAAGGCCTCGAATCATCAAAAGTCCCAGGTTCACATCCTTTTTCTAAAATGAAACAAAGTTGCAAGACTGGTGTAGTTCTAAACTTCCTTATACCATTCTATGACACATTAAGAAAATTGGTCTAATCTCCCTTTGTAGTCTAGAAGTCTTGAAATTCTGGTTTTGTATGTTCTCAGAAAAACTATTATGGTATGTTGGGTAATCTTTCAGCATCTTTAAAAGATCTGTTTCACAGAAAGACTTCTTTATAGGGACATTGTTAAGTGGCATGTAGTGAATGTTTTCTTCCTCCGGAGACACCTAGCAGGGGAGTACTCAGAGACATCTCATTTGAGGGGAAACCCACAACTGTTCAGGATATACTGCTGACATTTGTCAGTGACCCTCTGAACATCATTAGGATGAGAAGTTTTTCACAGTCCCCTGTCATACATTCTGGACTCTCTGTAGTTCTCTTGTGGTTCAGTATACGTAGGGGGAAATTAGCGGTGCATAGAGTTGGGGGGGAACTCAACTATCGTCCTCTGTGTTCCATTATTTCAATTCCTCCTGAAATCTAGATCCAAACCTAGTGATACATGAAGTCAAGATGAAATAGAAGAGACAGTTCCTTTTTGGAGTTTCTCAGAAGTAGTGATCTCAGGACGCAGTGCAGAGAGGTGTAATGTAAGGCTGTGGGCTCTGCTCGACTCTGGATAATGAATAATCCAGCTTGCAGAAAGGCATAGGAAATCTATGAACAACACCTCATTTCTTCTTGACAATCATGAATTGAAGTAAGTATTGATAGAAAACCTCAGGTGAGAAGTTTTTTGTGGGTTCACTTCCTCTTTCCTCCGACTCTCTCGGCACAGGCTCCAGACAGGTTCGGACCCCTGCTTTCCCCCTGCTCTTGTCTGAAGGCAGAAGGAGATGCGGGTTTGGAGACGCTGGGCTCACACCTGGTTTGGTATGCTCTAAGCAGAGCGCTCATTTGAATCTGTCTGGTGCAAGGCTCCCTGCTACTAGGTGACCTCTCATATGATTGGGGGATGGTGTGGCTGGTGGCTGGGCTGTGATGGCTAGAAAACTCAAGATGCTGACCCCGAGGACAGCCTGGGAGTCCAAGTGCACCGTAATTCAGACAGTTTGGAAGGGCCGGCTCTGGCTGGGGCCCGTGCTGGGTGTGGCTTCTGCTTCGGTCCGGGCAGCATGGCGCCGGTCCTCTGGCGCCGCACCTCTGGCCCCGGGGCCCGCTCGGCCGTGCGCGCGGGGCGCTGGCCGCCGCGGCGCCACCTCCGTGGACAGTGTCCGCTGGCTGCGGGAGGCGCTGTTGGCGGTGGAGCGGGTGGAGGCAGAGCCGGAGCGCGAGCTCCGGGAGCCCGAGGACGAGGAGCTGGGTTTCACCAGGCGGGCTTTGGGCGCCTCGGCGTCTTCTCTGAGGAGGAGAAACAGCGAGGGTGAAATATAATGCAGGAGACTGTGCTCATGCCCACTATGGACGCTTCTTTCTGAGGTTCCCCTATGAACATAGGCTGTAATTAGGGACCTAGGGACTGCCCCATTTCCCGGGGCCGAATGTTTGGCTTGGGCAAAGGGACCCTGTGTCAGCCCAGAGGTCTGCACTGCATGTGCCTAGCTGTGGGGTTTGTGACTGGACCCTCCCGTGGCCCACAGGTTATGCCTGGTGCCCTTTGTAGGCAGGAGCGAGTTGGAAGTAATTTCTCTTCCCCCCTAAACATCTAACATTTCCTAAAAAGAAAGGGACATTCTCTTACATAAACACAGTATAATGATCAAGATCAGGAAATCAACCATTGATACAGCACGATTAGCTAATTAACCAACCTTATTCAGGTTCCACTAACTGCCTAGTAACATCTTTCACAGACATGAACATCCCAGATCATCCCAGATCATGCGTTCAGGCCCAGAACACTCAGTTGTCAGGCCTCTTCAGTCCCCTTCCGGCTAAAGCCCTTCCTCAACCTTTCCTTGTGTCTCGGGACCTCGGCATTGTTTCTGAGTAAAGGCCAGTGTTTACGTCGTCTCCCAGTCTGGGTCTGACATTTCCAGGATCGGAGTCAGGCATGCATTTGGGTCAGAACATCAGGGGAGCGATCTCTTCTGTCTGTGTCGAGGATGGACAGTTTCACAATAAAGTCAAGGTCAGCCAGACTTTTTGTCCTAGGCTGGAGTTCCCGACCTACCAGATTAGATTTCTGGTTAAGAGAATAGGGGACATTTATGTTGGCTGGTCACTATGGAACTGGCCCTAGAAGGGAAGCCGACTGGAAGAGGAGTTTGTGCAGTGAGGCTTACCGAATTTCATTGGGTCTCTCTTCCTCCTCATATCGCTCTTTGTCTTTCTTTCGGATCAGCAGCCACACCAAGAGGAAAATCAGCAGTGCGCCGGCCACTATGCCCGTCACGGCTCCTGCAATCATGCCCATGCTTTGTGCATCTGTTTTCTCAGAAGCAAAGGCAAAAACACAGTGGAATGTAAGCCAGGAAATGCGTGAACCTGAAAACCACAAGCCTGGACAGGATGAGGATTTCCAGGTCTTTGTATCTCTCTTCCTGAGTTCCCCATTTACCCCCAACTTGGTGCATGACTATCCCGCTTGATGGCGAAGGGTAGTAGAATATGCCACCCAAAATAAGCCTCTGTGACTTGAAGATTATTTTAAGCTGGATATTTTTGAGAAAGTGCAGACACAGGAAAAGCTCTGAAAATAGAAGCACCCCTTTATGAAGGCAATCTCCGTTTGGTTCCCTCCTAGATACAATAAATTTCTTTTGGGGAACTGGTAAATTCACACATAATTGTAAATAGGGAGTTAACAATAACTGTTGAATCTTCCCATGCTCTTCTGGAAATAAAGACTTTTACTTGACCTTACTCTTATTTGTGATTTAACATGCTTTACGCTGAACCACAATGCAAAGAGACAGAGAAAACATGCCCTTTGGATACTTACACTGCACAGTGACTCGCACCACACAGCTCTCCTTCCCGGCCTCGTTGCCTGCTGTGCACTGGTAGAGTCCGGAGGAGGCCATGGTGAGGTTCTGCAGCAGCACGCGCCCTGGGTTGCTGCTGTCTGCGCGGGCAGAAAGAACGCCGCACTGCCCTTAGTGACGGGGTCTGTGCACATTGCTTATTTTACTACAGCGTCGACCTAAGATTCTCTAACAGTTTGGTAAGGATGA
>PVKM010047001.1:0-11563 GCA_004027735.1 Carollia perspicillata
TGTGCTAGCCCGGCTCAAAATCTGCCCCCTCATGCCCTCCTGCTGATCAGACCTCTAACGAGGGGCTGGTGAAATCGAACCGGACCCCGACTGGGCAAGTGTGGGCCTACTGAGGGAGGGGAGGGGCAGCACACAGGTCCTGGCTCTCGGGCACTGGCAGGAGCCAGAGCCAACTTGGCAGCACGAGAGGTTCTCCAGGAACACAGGGTTCACCGCTCTGGCAGGGGCCCGAGAGCTATCCGGACGGCTCTCCGGAGCCTGGGCAAAGTAGCCCTTGTCACTGAGTGCAGGTGCCAGAGCTGCCATCGCCGACAGGAGGAGGGGCCGAAAAGCTCATAGAGGGGGTCTGCTAGAGCGAACCCACTGTGCGAGGCCACACCCCCAGAGCCGAGGCTCCCTTAGAAGGGGCCCAGTGGCTCCTTCATCCAGGCAGGAGGAAGGAGCCATGGGGGTTGAGGGGAGGCATCCCCATCATCGAGATCGTTGGTGGCTGTCCCCAGAACGCAGGGACATTGTGTGGGGGCTGTCGCTGGGCTCCCTGGGGGAGTTATGGTTCTTCACTAGGGGGCCGGGTAGCCGTGAGTGACTGTCAGAAGCAAAGCAGACAAAGTTTTTACAGCGGGTGTCAAGGTCTGAATGGCGGCCAGCAGGTCCTGGTGGTCCCGGGGTCAGGGTGGGTGGACAGCCAACAGGGGCGTTCCTTACTCCGCATCACTGAAATGGAACAAGAGTGGAGGGGCAGGAGGCTGAGGCCAGCTGCCCGATGGAAAGCCATAATCCTTTGCTCAGTTTCCAAACCCAGAACCTGGAGGAGCAGCAGGTCCCTGGGAGGAAAGATCCTGCAACACCACAGAGAGGGTTTAGGGGCGACAGCACTGATTTTTGTGTCCTTCCCTCATTTACTTGGGGTAAAAGGGGAGTACTCAGTCTGGGGGTGTAGGGCCCGAGGTGACCCTTGTACCCAGGACCCCAAAGTGCCACCACTGTCTCCCTGTTAAGGAAAGGGCACAGCCCTGGCTGGTGTGGCTCAGTGGACTGAGCACAGGCCTGCAAACCAAGGGGTCGCTGGTTCAATTCCTGGTTTGGGCACATGCCTGGGTTGCGGGCCACTACCCGAGGGCATCTTTATCAGTTTTCAAATACACCATTGGGAGGGACAGTGGGCAGAATCCTCACCTTGGCCCCTTGACCTGTGCAGGAGGCCCTAGTAGCATAGGAAACACTCCCGCTCCCCCAGCCAAGAAAAAAAAGCAAAACTAAATGTGCCCCAGGGGAACAGACGGAGATTCATGCCACTTCAAAGACGTAAAAGACGCAGAGGCCGTAAGTCACCATCAGCTTCCTGTTTGGCCTGCTAGGACCAATGGGATGGCCACGAAGTGTGAGGGTCTGCACGATGTGGGGAGGCACCTGTGCCGCAGGAGAGAGGCTGGGCACAGCAGGGACAGGAAGGCCCGGCCAGCAGGTGTCAGCCAGCCTCCAGCCTCGCCCCCCCACCCCAAGTTTGGTCAGTACACTCATCTGGAGTCACCCTCTGAGCAGGAACAGGGGCTTGCGCAGATCCCAGGGCCTGGGCTCCCCCTGCCAAGGCTGGTCTAGCGACTGCTACCGCTGAACATGGGATCTGCCAGCAACAGAGGCCGACACGTCGCCCGATACAGTGCCATCCTTTGATGGGGCAGGTCGATTGCATTGGACCATCCTGGCAGGAACAGCCCGACGGGCCCACGCGGATCCAGGTGAGGCGTTTATGCTCCTCCCACGGGCAGCACCGCCGGCTGAAGCCTCACAGAGCATCTAGATCCGTCTCCACTGGTGCCCAGGAACACAGCCTCAGGCCCAGGGACCTGCTTGCTGGCCACACTGTGGGCACTCAGTCAGGGGACCCACAAGTCCTGCCACCCACCACACCGTCCAGAAGCTACGAGCCTACCAGGGCAGTGGGACAGGGCAGGCAACAAGGTGTTTGACCAATGGGATGGCACGTGGGATCCTAAGGACCGGTCAGTGGGCCTGGCCAAGTCTGGATGGGTCCCCTTCCCTAGGCTGGGGATGCCTTAAACCAACAGCCATTACTTGGTGCAGTGTCCCCAGCAGGGACAGCACCTGGGCCTGGGAACCGAGGTGTGGAGGCCCTGGAGGTCTGGGTGAGTGAATTCATTGTGTTGAGCCTCTATTTTTCTACCCATTAAATGGGAATTAATAAAATGTCACGCCAAGCTCCCACCCGGTGGCAACCGGTCTCTACACCATTACTGGAGTCACTATTTTGGAAGGGGGACAGGGTCAGGGGCAAGACAGACGGAGAGCCGGAAGGTCCCCCAAATCTGAACCCCATGTCTGGCATCTTCTTCGTAGGATCATTTGGGAAGTGCTTCTGCTTGTCTTCCCCTAATTCCTCATGCTGCAGTCAAAGCCTGTTTTTATTCCCAAGGAAAAGAAGATTGAATTCTTCTCCCCAAAAGCCCTTGTTTGGCCAGAAGAACATTTTTAAGTTTTCCCCTCCCACAGTGTCCTCCTCGCCCTGCCTGCCTCCTTGGGGCCGGGTTCTGAGAAGCCAGGGGACCCCCAAACCACATCCCCTTTCCCCCTTCCCATGCCTCCACTTTATTATCAGCCAAAGATTTTGCTGGCACTGCCAAGATACTCAGAAATAAGTATGTAAATCTTTTGTAAATGTATGCTAATTACTTATTTTTAATTATAATGTAAATAAGTAATTACTGAATAATTTTAAAGTATTTACATGGGGGTGTGTGATTTAGACACTAACTTGTTATAAGATATAAAAACTATAAATTATACAGTAATTATGGCCTAATTTACATGCTAAGGCCAAACACAATTACATAGCAAGAAAAATATAAACAATCAGGTAATTCTGTGGTAGTTACTGTGTAATAACCGAGCTGTTTTCCTCCCTCGGTTGACAAAGTGGGTCTGTGTGCTCACTCTAGGCTCGTGGAGGCCAAAAGGAGGGTGTATTCCAAGAGTCGAAATCAACTTTAAGGAAAAAAATCACAAAATAAGAAAGAAAGGTACAATCAAAAGCGACTGAGTCTCACCCGGGTGGGTCACAGGGCCCAGAGAAAGGCCCAGCCACACTACACGGCTCCACGGCCCTGCCGTTCTGTGGCCCTGCGTGGCGTGGCCCCAGCTGTCCCCTCCTGCCTGGTCCACGGCAGCCCCCCCACACACACACTGCACCTCAGGCGACTGAGAGTTCCCCAAACTCTCACCTCCGGACCTTCACAGCCCTGTGCCCTCAGCCTTCATCTTCCTGCACTTTCTGGGCCTGGCTAACCTTATATCCCTCTTCAGGCCTCATCTGTAATGTCTCTTCCTCCAGGAAGCCTTCCCTGACCAACCATCCACCAGGAGCCTCTTCTGGGGTCCTGCAGCCTCCTGGGCCTCCCCCATCCCAGCTACCCACTGTTTTGGAGACGATCTGCTTAGAGCTGTAATAACCAAGTCTGCCTCCCCCTGCCAGACTGCGAAGCCCAAGAGGTCTGAACCCAGCCTGCCTTAGCTATTGCTGGGTCTCAAGTTAGTGGCACTTGGACTTGAGAATGTGTAGTCTGGTGTCAGCAAGATTTGGGTTCCAGCCTGGTGTAGACACTCTCCAGGATCCCCCCTGGAACTATCTCAGAGGCCTGAGTCCTACCTCAGGGAGGGGGAGCCACGGGCTTGATAAGAGCCCTGGGCTCGAGGTCTCACCCTGCCCTTAGCTGAACCAGCCGTTTGCAGGGGTGTCATTCTCCCCATTTCACAGACAAAAAAACCAAGGCTCAGGCCAAGTAGCTAATGGGGTCACAGAGCTGGGCTGTGAAATCAGGCCCCCTCCAGTCCCTGCCTGGAGTTCCTAAGCCCTCTCCTCCCCACTACTCTGGGCTTATGGACCCTGACTTCCCAGGGGGCTATCAGGCCCCAGAAAGAGGTTGGAGGCACCCGACAGACACGTGTGCAAAGACAGCATCCCTCTTAAGGCGCCAGTACCACCGCCACAGCAGCACCAGGAGAAGGGGCTGCCTCCCGCTGACCCCTACGCCTCCTCAGAAGGCAGGGGGATGGCTTCTAGAACTATTGACCTGGAAGCCCCTCCGATTGCCTTTCTCTGAAGCTCTTGCCTGAGTCCCCAGGGTCAGAATCTCCTGGAGAGGTTATTAAATGACCCCACCCCGACCCCACGCAGGCTCTGGAGGTGACTCTGGAGGTGGAACCCAGAAAATTCATTCTTAGCCCATACCCACGGCCGCTGGTGCCCACTGCCATCTGAGGGCCACTGCAGGGGAGGACGAACCCCTCTCTGAACCTGTCACCTCCCTTACAAAAGGGGCCTCAGGACTTTGTTGGCTGATTATGTCCAAGTGCCCAAGCACACAGGAGGGGCCCAGCAAAGCAGCAGTCACGATGTCCAATACCTACCATGCGCTGGGCCAGGCCGCCCAGCCCCCACCCCAGGCATGCACACGGACAGGCAGGCGCTAGGCCTCCTGCTGGGGACACATCTGTCCTACTTTGCGTGGGGCCCAGCAATCACAATAGTGAAGCCCGTGTCTCACCCCGGGAGGCCCGCACAAGGGTGCCGGCCCCGTCCCAGCCACTCTTTCCTCACCAACACGGCCGCCCCTCCCACTCGCCCTCCTGCAGTTATCACACAATTTAGAGTTCTGGAGACGGAGGAATCCATATATGGATTCAGGGCTCGTCTTTTTCTCCTGCCCCTGAGGCGTTGCTGTTCATTAAGCCCAGTCATTAGCAAGGATTTAGGGGAGCCGGAGTGGGCCCCTGGAGATGGAGGGCCCTGCGGGCCACGAGATCTACAGGCCGGGTTGTCTCAGCCGCCCCCGTCTCCGAACCAGCTGTCTGAACACTCAGAAAGTCACGCAGGAAGGCCTCTCTTCTCAAATAATAGAGAGCATAATAACCCCCGGCTACCGTTTATAAGCAACTGTGCCTTGATGCAGCTAGGGAAGGGCCTGCTCCCGCCCATCGACAGAAGGAGGCGGGCACAGAGAGGGTCAGTGATTTGCAAAAGTCACACAGCAAGCGCATAGTCCTAAATCCAGTCCGACTCTAGAGTCTCATTTCTAACCACTCAGTTCATGTCCACTGCACCCCAAATGGGAAAGGACTTGGCCAGCGGTGGCCAACTCGGTGTGGTGAGGCCAAAGCCAGCGCCCAGCACGGGTGAGCCCCAGGACTGGCCAGATCCAGGAAGAGAGCAACTGCCATCATCTCGGTGCTACGACCCCTCATGCAGCTACTTCACAGCCCGGGAAATTCCCCGGTCCCCTGGGTAATATTTTTTTATGGCCATCGCCGGGTGCTATTCATTTTATTACACTTTTGCCTGTTATTTTTGTTGTTGGCGCATAAGCAATGTGGTCAATTCTGTTTTACGTGCCCGGTGTTTCAGATTCATCGCCAGCCGGCATGGCGCTGAGTGGTTACACAGTAAAGTGTCAGGCTAATAAAAGGCATAAAGCAGAGATAGGAAAATCAATGCCTTTGTTAATAACACTCCGCCGTCCTTCACACCGTCTGCCAGGCAGGGCTGCCCGCTGACGCCGGCGCCAGAGGCACCACGCGGGCCAGCCCTGGAGCCTTGCCCTTTGCCCTTTGCCCCTTGCCCTCGTGGAGCAAGAGCCAATCCGAGAATCCCAGCAGATGCTCATTAGGGTCCTGAATGCCCTCCCAATGCCGAGTTGGAGACAAAGGGTTGGGAGAGAGGGATCGTTCTAGGTCCTGAGCAAGTCACTGTGCTACTTGGACCCTCAAGTGTCCCCGCTATAAGATGGGGAGAGTAGCAGTCCCTGCCTCCAAGGGCCTTCGTGAGGTGGCAGGGGAGAGGCCCTGTCACCCACGTGACCCAGTGTGCAGCACACGGCAGGTACAGGCTGGGTAAGGGAACACTGTTGTCCCCTTCACCAGGTTACAGCCACCCAGGCCACCCAAGGGTGCCCTTCTGTCCCGAGCCCCAAGGACGGGAAAGGTGTTTCCCTGGACTGAGCCCTAAAATTAGCCGTGTGTTCCAACACACAGGCGCCGACCCTCCTCGTGCCCGAGAATGTGGTTGGTCTCTGCGTCCTCCTGTTCTTGACCAAAGGTTTACCTGGATTCCCACCATCATTCAGCTCCCTGCCTGGGCACCTCCGGTACTCTTCAATTCCCTGCTCAAAAGCCTCTGGCTGGCATGCTTCTTGGCTTAGCGTCCATTTGTGTATTTCATTCTGAGTAAATGAAATACTGTGTGAAAATTGTAGGACCCGGCCCGGCACACAGAAGCCTTTGAAGGCCTCGAATGCTGGGACAAGGAGCTGAGCCACTGTCCCGGGAGGGAAGGGGGCTTTGGGATGAGCCTGGATTCTGTGGGGGCAGCTCGCCCAGGCCTGGCATTCTTCTCACCCCAGCACCCCACAGGCTGCTGAGGATGGGGGAGAGCCCACCACGAGGATAAACAGGGGGTCGCTTCCCAAGGCCCCTCCTCCCTCAGGTTTCTCCCCTACCTGGGAGGGAGCGCAAACACAGAGCCGAATCCCCAGAGCTTCCCTGCACGCCCAGGCCTGACGCACAGCTCTGCAAATATTGGACTTTATTAATTTAATTTAATTAAACTTTATTAACCTTTATTAAAAATAAACCCTCATTAAAATTCTCATTCCCATCTCTGGCAAAGATGGGGGCGGGGCACTGCCTCTCCTCCAGGCGTGTTAAATGTCACCTGAACTGAGGCAGTGACCTCCAGGGCCAGAGTCTGGGACAAGGACCAGGGGCTGGAGCTGGAGGGGCCGGGTAGGAGTGTGTGCGCACGCACGTGTGCACACTGAGCCATGTTGGCAGCTGAAATGCAGACCCTGGGCAGTCGGCAAGGGAGGAAGAGCCCAGGGAGGAGGAAGGGAGGTTCTGGCAGCTCCAGGGGCCAGCCTCACGCCAGTCTGGGGGCAGGACAGCCTTTGTCTCTATCACACGTGTTATTTTTTGCAAGAGCTGTGCTTGCTCCTTTTAGAAAATTTAGAAAACATAGAAAAGTGCCAAAGAACATAAAATTCTCTTGAAGCCAAACGGACTCCTGCCGCTCAGCACTGGGGGGACCCCAGTTATCATCCAACCTGGGGCATCTTAAAGAATGGGGCCCCTGCTTACAGCTGTGCCCAGCCCGCAGCCGCCAGCCCTGCACCGAGCCAACGGGGTGACTCGCCCCGCTCAGACAGATGCTAGTAAGCTGGGGATGCTATTCTCCCTGTGGGAAGTGAAACCCACTCTAACATATAACGAAGGTAGTCCTCCTACTGGGGACCCCACACCCTCACACCCCAAACACCGAGCCTGGGCCTGGAGCCTGAGCTAATTCAGAGCTGGCAGGCACCAGAAACCTGCTCTTGACACATGCCGGGCCCTGCCCTGAGCTTTGTGTAAATTAATCCCTCCCCAGCAGCCTGGGGTTGTGAGTGATGCTGTGCCCATTGTACAGAGGAGAAAACTGAGGCTCTGGAGGTGAAGGCCTTGCCAAAGGCCAGAAGGCTAAGTGGCAGAGCCAGGGCAGAAACCCCAAATTCCCTGTACCCCTTCACCTCCCTGAGCTTATCCTTACAGAAGCCAAAGAAAATGGGGCTATGTCACCTGGGGAGGGGCCACTGGGAGGCAGACCACCCACAGGCCGAGGCACCTTGGGCAGAGCCAGGGAGGGGAGGGCGGAGGGGGCACTGGACAAGCAGGCCAGACTGGCTGGCTCCGCATAGCCCAACCCTGGGGGGCCTGGGTACTGCCTGCACATGCCTGCCCTGGGTCTCTCCATTCTGCTCGGTGGCCAAGCCCCCAATCCAGAAGAAGACTTCCGGAAAGACAGACAGTAGGTGGGCCCCTCTGGGTCCGATGTCTCCAAAAATGCTTGCCACAGTCCATGTACTCAATGAAAACACGTCAAACACAGCAGGCAGGCGATGGCGGCGACTCAGGGGTCAGAGGGCCCTGGGCCCAGATGCAAACACCCCCCTTGGCGTTCGGTGACTTCGGCCGCGCTCGCTCCCTCATTCAGCAAGCGCCCCATGAGGGCCTGGCTTTGGGGTACAGTGACAAACATCACAGCCAGGCCACCCCAGGCGTGCAGACTAGCGAGGGAGACAGAAATAATCATAAGCAGCAGTCACGTTGTTGCAAACTGCAGTGAGCGCCAGAAGGGCAGAGAGGAGGAAAATACGGGAGACCTAATTACGAGCAGAGAGGTGACATTGAACCCGAGATGGGGAGGCTGTAGAGGAAGCGGAGCAGGGACCCAGAGGAAGACGAGGCGTGGGGGACACAGGAGGCTTGACCAGAGGGCCTGTCCAGTCACTCATTCATCTCGACGGCCCTTCCCTGACTCATCCAGCAAGTTCTCTGCCAGGCACGAAGGAGGGCAAAACTCTACACAAGACTGACGCGGTCCCTGCCCTTAAGGAATTTACAGTCCAGGGGGAGAAGTGGCCCACAGATGAAGAAATAAAAATAATTATCAATCGTGAGGAGTTGCAGGAGGGAAATAAACCAGGTGGCGCCGCAGAGGCCAGCGAGGGGGAGAGGGCCCCCCACAGCCGGCGTGAAGTCCTGGCTTCTCTGGGGGAGAGCGGGGAAGCCGAGACCTGAGGCTCTAGAAACACCCCGCTGGTGCGAAGGCCTGCGGAGGACGCCGTGGGGCGCCACCCAGACGCCCCTCAGGGCCCAGGCCCCCCCAGGCCGCAGCTGTGCTCAGGAAATGACAGATGTGCTGATGCGGCCGTGCTCACAGTTATCCTGCCACACAGAGCAGCTCAGAGTTAAAAATAAAAATGTTTAACGATTTTGCTAACGGAAAGCGCCAACCTGCATGGCAGCGCGGCGCTCTGTGCAGCCCGCGCAGTGGTGGGGGCCGGGTGGGGGACGGGGGATGGGGTGCTCCGCCCGACCACCCGAAGGCAGGGATGAGGGATGGGAGCTCAGCCCAGCGCATCTCCTGGCATCTTCCCAACAAGAGACCCTGAGGGCAGGGACAGGGTGGGCGCAGGCCTATCCACCATCTTAGACAAGCCCCTGGCACCCGTTTCTAGAGAAAGCAGGAGCCCCAGGGAGGCCAGGAAGGAGGCGGCGCCCTATCTCCGCCTGCCTTACTCGGACTCCAGGCCTCACAGGTGCTCCCTCTGCAGCTCTCTCCCCCTTTCTCCAAGCTTCTCTCTGCTCCTTCAAGTTCGCCAGCTGAATGTGTTCACAGCCTCAATGCACCACCAGCAGGGGCCGCCTGGCATCTGGTCCTGCTCAAAGCCCCAGGAGAGAAGCCCAGTGGCCAGGCGGGGCTGGGTCTCCCTCCCCGGCCCATCAGCTAAGGCGGCGGGAGGGAGGGAGGGGGCACAGAACAGGCACGGCCGGCAGGACCCACTCTGAGGGGCTCGCGGCAGCTCATGAGCCATGACCCCAAATTGCCACAATTCCCTAGTTGTGTTCCTGTTTGTCACTGAATTCAGTTTGACAATAAATGCCCTGCCCCAGACGAGGGAGTGCTCTGTCCCTGAAGCAGGGGGTGCGGCGCAGGGGGACGCATGGCCCGAGTGGAAGCTTGTAAGAACATGTCTGGTCGGGAAACACTGGTCCCCTTCTTCTCACTGGTCCCACCATGGCAGCGGCGGAGTCCCAGGGGAGGGAGTAGTGTTCTTTTAAAAAAAAGATTTTATTTATTTTTAGCGAGAGTGGAAGGGAAGAGAAAGACAGGGAGAGAAACATTGATCATCTGCCTCTCACGCACCCCCAACCAGGGACCTGGCCCCCGACCCAGGCATGAGCCCTGGCCAGGAATCGAACTGGTGACCTTTTGGTTTGCAGGACAGCGCCCAGGGCCCTGAACCACACCAGTCAGATCGAGGAGCAGTTTTCAGTTGACCCCAGAAAGCTCTATGAGCACGTCAGCCAGAAAGCCAGGTCGCGAGAGGCCGCATGCTGAGGCCACTGCCATCCCGGGCAGGAGGGCCGTTGGCCTCGAACACTGCCCTGTACGTGCAGGCGCGCCAGGCCCCAGGCAGCCTCGGAGCCACAGGCAGAGGCCCTGTCACGAGCGTGTGGACAGATGCAGACATCGGGGCCACACGTGCATGCCTAAGCACGTGTGCACATGTGCACATGTGCACAGCACCCTGGGGAGAGAGGGCGCAGGCCCCCCGATGCCTCCTCTCTGGAGGAAACGGTTTTGCTCTCACAGCAGACAGGCCCCTCCTCTCCCCAGCTTCTGCAGGAGCAGATGGGGATATGAGCTACATGATCGCTGCCGCTCCAGGCCTCTGTTTCCTCATCTGCCCCTGGCAACAGGGGCTCCCAGAGCTGCGGTCCAGACGGGGGCCCTGAGGGGGACACTGCCATGCTCCCCTCTCCCTGCAGAGAGATGGACCTGGCCACATGGCAGGGAGGCTTCTGGGCCAGGCAGTGAGCTGGAGGTCAGAGTGACTCCCTGCCGGGAACCTCCCGAAGAACCCAGCTTTCAGAGGCCGGCTCCGGAGTCTCCCCACAACCCTGGCTGTGATACAAAATAGGTCACCGGCATAATCCCGGCCAAATTGGCCTCTCACAGATCAGCTAGGCCGTGCTCCCCGGGCCTAATTATCCCATATTTGGTCAATAAGCCATTAACACAGCGTCTCAGATGTTAATAACCGTTTCATGAAAAAGTCGGCGTAATTTATGAGATCAACACTGGTTAGCAAAATTAATAAATATTTCATTCGGTGAGATTTATCCCCGAGTCCTCCCGACAGGTGGACGGACGGAGGGCCCTCGGGCAGCCTCGGGGAGCCAGCCGTGAGTGGAGAGGAGGGTCCGGCTCTCACTGGGGCCAATAAACATTTACCTCAAATCCTATCGCCATAAATCCGCAGGCTGGATGAGGGAGTCCAGTAAAACCTGACTTAACATTATGTTCTGGCCATTAACAATATTTATACAGATGTCACTTCGGGGAGGGTTAGAGTCACCAGGCGGGGCCCAGTGGCGTGACTGGAGCCGGCTCGGGACCCACGGGGAAGGTTTGTGCCCAGGGAGACCTGGGACAGTGGGAAGAGCCCCACATCAGCTCTCAGACCCTTCTGGGGTTGGCAGTTGCCAGTTGCATGACCCCTGGCCTCAGTCTCCTCATCTGTAAAACGGGAGCGTTAACAATAGCCATCTTGTGGGCCGCTGAGAGGATGCAGTCATATAACCCAAAGTAAGCCCCTGGCACGTAGTAAGCAGTCAGTCAGCAGACGCTGCTGTACAGATTCGTAGTGGTAGGGGGCCGGCCCTCCGCCCTGAGACAGAGCAGCTCGGCAGGGTACACTGAGCCTTCTTCGCTGAGTTTAGTGTCTAAACTCAGAATCTACACAGAATCTACATGCTGCGCACACAGAATCTACAGTCCCATGTGATCCTGTAAGGTTAGCCCTCTTGACATCCCCATTTTCCAAAAGGGGAAACTGAGGCACTGGAGGGCAAAGTGACTTGCCCAGGGGGTTCGCCCTCTGGAAGTGTTGTAACTGCCCTGGAACCCAGGGCTGGGGCTCCAAGTCAGGCTCCCCCACCATCCTGCCCC
>PVKM010047002.1:0-11551 GCA_004027735.1 Carollia perspicillata
TTCATCCATAATTGGCCCCCAATGCTTGATCAGTTAACCAATGACGAGTAAGACTCCCCAAGGAGAGAACGACCTAAGACAGGCATGATCATGGGGAGGCCCCAGGAAAGGACTTAGGGGGCTGTAGCAAAAGGGGATGACAGACCCTCACCCCTCAGCTTCAACATAGCCTGAGTCCTCATTTTGCCTGCCTTACTTCTCCTGCCTGACTTAAGCCTGAAACAATGATGAAGGACGGTGCTGGAAAAGGTGGGTTTCTCAGGGTGATCAGGCCTATGAAAGAATATGTAAAATCCTGTGAAACCCACTTTGTTTAGAATGCTCTCAATTAAATGATAAGGGTCCAAGCAGAAGTGAGTTTGTTCCTCAAAGTTTTATGGCCCTTTAGCTGTCTGACCCTGACTCAAAATAGGCCCTCAGAGTTCTTTGAATGCTGTCTATTGTTTGATCCTTACTGCCTGACAATGACTAATGAGCTTTACCTGTATTCCTGTGCAAAATGAACCCAATAAAAGCCCATTGAGGAAAAGGCTCTTGGCCCTTCTCCTTTGAGAGATCATCCACCTTTCCTCCCCAAGCAGGTCATGTCTTGGTAGACTTATTCTCATCTGTGGCGGCCAGGGGGGCCCTGAAGGCAGAGTCCCCCCACAGAGTATTTAATGTCAGATCCTCAAAAACAACATCAGTTTATTCATTAACTGGATTCCATGAGACCATGTCATCTTCTGCCTCCTTACAGCAGCTCTGCCTTATGAATTTGGGGGCTTTTTCCCCCCTGTCTGATATTGCTCTGTTGTTTTGCAGGGCTTTATGAGCGGGCAATTTCTTATTTACTTTTTTGCTTAATTATTCATATATTCATTTATATACTGGGGTTCAGGTCTTTATCCTGGATCATTCCAGGTGTCTTCAGTATGCAAGTAGAGAAAATAAATCAGAAAGGGAAATCTCCATGGTGAGCCAATTCTAATATAGTGAAAAGGCCTCCGGGCTCTTACTGAAGTCTCTTGTAGTTAAGTTTACTCTTCTATAATCTTTGCTCTCCAACACTCATGGACAAGAATGAATGGAAACATCCAGTAAGCATTTCTTGTCCTGTGTTGTCCCTGGGTAGTCAAAGACAATTATTTGTACTAGCAAGGCAAAAACACACCAGACAATGTAAGGAACACTTTATTCAAGGACATTGCAATAGGAAAGAGAAAGAACACAATCTGAATTCAACTCCACCAAAGGAAAGGGTGGGACAGTTTTTAAAAGCTATGGTGGGGGATAGTATATCATCTATTTGCTCATTGGCTTTTCTCACAAGAAAAGTGTACTTTATCCTACTTCATAAAAGGAGGTAGTTTTACAACTTGGAGCAAAGTGTTCCCCTAAGTTAGGGTCCCAGCTTCCCACCAAGACTAGGAGATATGGGCATTATCTTTCTTGGTGATTTAAATCTTTTAAATGGATGATTCCCAAGTCCTTAACAAAGTCAGTCTTGGGTTATAAAATTTAACAAAAACCTTTTTAAAAGATTTACATATTAAAGTGGTAGAGAAAGAATTTACCAGTTTTCTAAAATAAATGCTCTAACCCTGGCCAAGTAGATCACTTTGTTAGTGTCATCATCATACACCAAGATTGCAGGTTTGATCCTGGATCAGGGAACATATAATAACCAGCCAATAAATGGATACATAAGTGGAACAGCAAATTGACATCTCTCTCTCTCTTTCTCTCAAATCAATAAATAATTCCAAAAAATAAAGTAAATGTTCTAAGAAAACAGAAGGCAGGAACACCTATTAGGCCATGTGACTGAGAGGGAAGGTGGTCAGACACCTAGAGGCAAGAAGAAGCCTGTCTAGAGTTAAGTCAAGCTGAGGGGAATACAAAGGCTATCTTTGTGAGGACTAAATTCCCACTTAATAGCAAGCGAGCATTCTAAGCATCTGAGAGGAGGCTAATGTATGGAGTTAATGGAGTAAGTAATGGAAGAGGAGGAAGCCAGATTCTGAGTGCCATTTGCTAAAAATCCTGAACTCAGCCAACAACCTCATTGTGGTTGATTTTTTTTTTAAAGAACCAGAGGAAATCTTTAGATTCACAGACTGTATTAGGTGATAAATGTAAGAGATTCTTGAAAAAAGATTCTGGAACATTTATATTTCCAGTAGCTATATATCTAAATTTAATGGCAAAGTAAATTTACATGGTAAATCCAGAATAACTGACTAAAAAATGTCATTATAGTCAACATAAAATCGTATATGGTATTCAATAGCATATTTATATCACAGAATTCTCACTACTAATGACTTATGTAACATTTTGATTACAAAACAGTGGTTTTAATTAAGGATGTATCTCACTCCTGTTAATTCTCTAATATAACAGATTGATTATATATGTTTGATAATGTCCTGTTTTTTGTTCTTTGTTCTCTTAAAAGTTACTACCTTACTATGCACATAATTTTAATATATAATCCAAGAAAATGACATTCTTAGAGAGCCTCACTATACTGTGCAATGATTAAATTATGCAAATGTGACGAGACAGTATTCTTGTTACATTAAAAATGCTGACTCCTTCAAAAATGCTAATGTCCAATTGTTAAGAATTTCCTCTGAGAATAACTTTCATGTAAAATTAACTGTTCTAACAAGATTTGACATAAATGAAATCTGCAAATGAATGAATAATTTATAGGTACAGTATTGGGTGCCAGAAGATTTCCTGGATAGATTTGCTTATTCTGAATTGCCAAGATATGTTTCTGAAGGGAAATTAATCTTCAATCCCAAACAAAAAGTCAGTTACCTCATCTATTTAATGAATGAATTTAACATATTTATTCCTTTGCCCCCTTTTCACTTTATACTCTTAGCTGAACATTTTAAGGACACATCATTGAATTATTTTTCTTTTAAGCTATTTGAAATATTGGATAAAAATAGATTAAGAGCCATGAATGAACAGGCTTGCTGAAAGTAAATGGCTTTAATAATGTCTAAATTGATTAGTGTTTATAATGAAGTCTTCTGTGATCCCACTAAGGAAAGAAATATTTAGTCATTGCCTTACTTCAACTTTGTTTTCTTAAAACCTGCATAGAGGAATACACAGTGAACATCAGTAAGTAAAACATTCTATTTTAAAATATTTTAAAATTAAAAGTTAATTTGCTTAATAGGCAACTTGTATAAAATATAGAAAAATGATAAATGAAGATAACACAACTTAATAATTAACTTGACAAAAATCAAAATGAGTAAAGGGGATAAATGTAAACACTGTTTTTAGTTATATGAGGTCCTATTTTATGCAAGATTTTACTTCTAAGGTGATAAATATTTTTAACTTAAAATCAATCAACTCTTTGTGAAGAAAAAGCTTTTAAATTGATGTAAAAACAGGATTGATTGAGAGCTGAGTACAGCGTGCCATATGTCATGGGTGTTTCTAATGGAAAGGACTGTAGCCGTTGTACAGTGGTGGAGGCTCTGGCAGCTCCTTCCCACCGAGAATGGTGATAAAGGAGACCATCCTGATGAGAGCAATTCCTCAAAGCCATTGGCAACTTTCATCCACATTACAATGTAAGTTAGTATTTTCTTAGTATTTACATTTAAGAAAAGTTCTGCTCAAATAGTTTGTGTTTCTGGGATGTCTTATCAGTTGTCCTGTACATGGGTAAAATTATTTTACAAGCCATGCTACATAGTATTATTATGCTTTGGAACATTATTTTGCCATCATATTGTTTATTTCAATGCATTTTAATTAGTTAATAGGAAGGCATTAATTCATTTGAGACCTACCACATTTGAATATTTATTTATATTATGATTTTCAAACATTTATTTTTCTGAAAATATATAAGGAATTAAAAATAACCATTAAAGCCAAGTTGTGAGGTAAGCAATTATAGGATATGATTACATACTCTTACCAAACCAAAGTGGGGTTCACCTGTCTGCCACCATCAATAGGCAAATTCTGGAGGTAGAGGCTGGTGAGAAAGGAAAGAGGTCTTTATTCAAATGCTGCACAACTGAGATAATGGCAAACTCTTGTCTCAACGCCCATCACCAGTGGAGGAAACCCCAGCCACCCTCAGCCAGACGAAAACCCAAGTCAGTGTCCAGAGTTCCTCTCCCATTCTAAAGCACTCTACCTTGGGAATCACAGGCAGCCACTGAGTGGTCATCTTGGCAGTTCAGCCTCTTTCCCAGCCACTGTCAGGCCTCAGTCTTCTGTCTTGACCAACACTTGTGGGGCCAGCTCCACCACTGGCCACATGGCTTACAGAGGTGGGTTAGAAGCCATCCCTTCATTCCCTTAGGACTATATTAGTTTTGGGTATGGGAAAGGCCAGGTTCTTTCTCAAAGTGCCCAAATAGTTCACAAACTTTCACATGCTTCGGGAGGGTCCAGCCCCCTCAACCAATCCCTTCTTTTCCCCAGGCTAGACACACAGGATTCTCCAGTGTCACACCTCCCCCTGCCAACATTCTGCGCTCTATGGCGCATGGGCCTGCCTTGCCCTGGTCCTGCCCCAAATCAGGTACTGGAGGAAGGTAGGAGGGCTTCTCCCATATCCAGTTATTTTACTAGCCTTGTGGTGCTCAGTGCAGTGCTTCCTCCTGCTGCCATCTTCCCTGGGGGCAGGGAATCTGCCACCAGGCCATCAGTATCAATACTAATTTAAGTGCATCATTTTATCTTATGCAGGTTTAATTAAAATAACTTATTAGGCCTTATAGGAAAGTTCTGACTAGAGAAAAGCTTGGAATGCAGTTATTTTTTTTCCTCCTTAACTTCATATAACTTATTTTTGCGACAACACTTTTGTTTTATTTTTAATGCTTTTTAAAAATGTTGGCATGGTGTATCTTTTTTATATCATGCTGCGTTTAACTTCCCCGTGTCCTTGTATTTAAAGTGGGGTTCTAATAGACAACAAATTTCAGTTCAGCAGTTTCCTGTCAAAAACATTAGGGTTACTTTTGGGTTTTCACTGTGAGAATCTGATGAGATTCCTGTGGGTGAACCCATGAACAAGTTAAGGTCCCTTAATATAACATTCCCCCAGTAGTTTCTCACTCTCAAGATAGTTTGCTCTCAGCCTCCAGCAAATTGTCATCATTTAAGTTTTTCTACTAGATACGACTTCAGTAGCCTCAGCCGCAGGTTACAGTGGTCTGGCTGTGACTCTCTGATGTTCTCGTCTCCTCAGAACTGCAGGTGACAACTTGCCCTATGTTCCCAATTTTTTGATGGGTGCAAGAAAACCATTACTTTTAAGTTGGTTCGAGTATTTCTTTCTGTAAGGAATAGAAACGTTTCTGACAGGAATGTATCACAAAGGCAGATGATCTATTCAAACCTTAAAAATAAATTTAAAAAACTTTACTTTCTTAAAGAAAACATAAAACCAGCCTATAAAAAGAGTAATGAAATCTAATTTAGTGATTACATATTTTGAACTAAAAATGTAAATGATACATTTATCAATGATAAAGAATAGGAGATATGTGTGTGAGTATGTATGAATGTAAAATCTGAGAGACTTTATTTTCTCTTTTTAAAGAAAACATAACGCATAATCATGCAAAGAAAATTTCTAGGTAAACTCTAAAGGTATATGTGATACTTTGATTTATAGTAAGAAATATATATTTGGTCGTCATCAGGCTTCTGGCACAGAGCTCCTGAAACTTTTGGAATTTTTGTGGTGAGTAATAAAAGTGGCTTGCTGTGCTCATGAGATGACCTTTGGAAATCCACTAGATCATGTAAGGCTGGGGCTGGTCACCAGAGGAACCAATAATGTGATTGGATTACATAAACATCCTCAGTTTCTTTAGAAAGCGCAGAAAGAAACCTGACACAGTATCAAAGGAGTTTGGGAAGGAGCTGGAGAAGAGAATTTTCACTGAAGGTGAACGGCTTATTTTCAACACCATAATAAAGAATCTATCAAGGGGTTTTGACTAAGTGTGCATTTTCTATTTCTACATTTTCACTGACACCAAAGAAATCAAAGAATCTTAGAGGATCTAATAAAAAGAGATAGCATTCTTTGAAAGTATCTCCTGCAACCGAAACTGTACTCTGACTTTCAACAAAGCAAATGTTGACGCCATAATTCAAATCCAAGCATCTAAGTCCGAACCAAATTTATAATTTGCATCCTTTATTATTTACCATGTATGAGCAAAAATTGATAGTATTTACCCCATTAATATAGTTAGAGAAAATATAATGAAATCCCAGGTTACTTTATATATTATATGATATTTAATTATAGATATATTTACACATTACTTGACAATTAATTTCTTCACTAAAATAAGTGTTAATTGTCATTTCATTTTTGTTGTTGCTACCAATTACTGGATTTTTTTCCACATCCAGTATGCTAGTGTATGTCAGTTATGCATGCTGAAAATTTATCTCAAGTCTCTAGTACTGTTCTTTCTTTTTGATGGATAGATGCCCCTATTTAAAAATATACTTAATTTAAATAAAAAATAAAATAAAAATAAATAGTAAAAAAATAAAAATAAAATAAAATATACTTAATTTTTGTATTAGCCTAAAGTATACTAAAAAAATTAAATGTATTCTAAAATGTATTTATTAAAAGTTAAAAAATATTTTATATTTCATGTCATCACTTTCAGTGATAATTACCATTGATCTTTTGGTACATGCTTTTCTAAATGTTTATAATTAAAGTTATGTTTTATGGTACTCTATCTTCTCTCATATCACTGATAATATTAAGTATACATTTTAAACTTAACTCTATAGTCCCAAATTATAACTGGAGGGTGTGTTTATTTGACATAGTCCACCTATTTTGACTTGCTATTTCTCCTTATGTGGCTAGAATGATATTTGTTACATGCTAATATTTATCATTTATTTTTAAGATTAATTCATATTTACATTGAAAAGAGGACAGGAACAATAACATGCATCGTTGTTTTATTTTCCTGGTAAGCCTATGTGAGAGCTATGGTTTGCTGTAAGAGAAGAGAAGGCTGTGGGTTGTTTTTTTTCCTAAGTCAAGAAAGTAGACAGAAGAGGATGAGCAAATACATGTGCTGAGGGGAGCAGCTGGCCGCCGACCAACAGTTAAGGTCTACCTTCTGCTTGGTGAGTGACTACATGGGTCCTTACTATGGTGGATTAATAACTAGATTGAATTAAAAATGACTTTCTCTGTGATTATATCTATAAAAATATTTAGGAGAAAATCCAAATGGAAATACAAACAATGAATTTTGTGTTGGAGATAGACAAGGGCTACTACAATTCAGAGGAGGTATTGATATAGTAGGTGTGTCTATAACAATAGTAGAGTGTGATATAGACACAAGAAGAGCAGGAACAATAGACCAGGTACACAATGTCACTAGGCAGACACTCCTGGGTGACTAGCAATAGGAAAAACTGGGAAAACAAGTATGTATGATGGGCCCTCACCCCAGCCACTAGCATGTCTCTGGTCATGTGGTTTGGACTCCCTGACCTTTCATGTCAGTGGTCATGTGGTTCAGAACCTCCCCTGACCTTTCTGCCACTGGCACGTCACCATTCATGTGGTAGACCCCCTTAGAGGAGGAATGAGGAGGCTGGAGAAGAGCATCATGGGAGTCCCATACAAGCTTTTACACAACCATGCCCTTAAATTAATCCTTCAGGACAATGAGGCTCTGGCCTATATCAGATAATCTTTAGACCAAAGCCTGGGGTTTTTTGAGAACAAAGATGGACTTTTAGTCAAACTGGAGATAACATCTAGGCCTCAGTTGTTTTTCAGCTCTAGGCCCAGAAAAGCAGAAAACAAGATGAAGAGATGTCATGGCTGACATCAGGGCCAGATGTAATGACAAATGACCCCCTACCTGGAGCTGTCCAATCAGTAAAGACCAGGACCCTGAAAAACTAATGAGTATACAATTGAGAATCTCCCCTGAGACCTCCCCTAAAGTCCTCACCTTAGAGAACAGATAAAGTCCCTGAAGACAGAGGGCCTAGAGCTTGTGCACTCTCTCTCTCTCTCACACATACACCCACACCTTTCCTGTGTCTTTCTTATCTCTTGGCAAGTACTTTTGCTTTCTTTCTCCTAAGCTCCAAGCTCCCTTCTTTTGTCTCTGTAACTTGTCTTCTAAGTCCATTCAGACCTTCTGGCTTACTTATTCAACACAGCTCACTTCTTTTACCTCAGTGACTTTCTCAATAAACTTTCAATTGTATTTGAGCCTTGACTCTGAATTTTTTTCTTAGCCAAACACAAAGACCAAGGTCTAACTACCCTGGTAGCAATACCACTTTAGCTAATTCTAAAAAAGCTTTTTAGATTTTAATCAGCAATGAAAGGGCATGCTAGTATTATATGACCTTTCAACATAGAATGGCACACTTCTTTCTGAAGAGATCTATATAAGAGGCATTTGTAATGAAATGTATAGTTTTGAAATTGTGAGTTGGAAAGTCTCACAGACCAAGAGCTGTATCTCAGAGTAAATTGAAATTAAAGAAAAAAACTAAAATCTGAAACATCAACTCCTAATCAAATACAAATATAGAAAATATTTAAACATCTTTTAGTCTTAAGAAGCTAACAGTGAAATTTATTTATCATTCTGATGTTGAGTTTGATATATATACACATTTATTAAATGTTTCTCTTAATAAATTTGACTCAAAAAGTCTTAACTCAGTTATTCCACAAAATCCTGGCATATAGTAACAGCATATTGGAGATGCAGTTTCAGTAAGAAAAAAAAAGAATCCTCCAGTTCAAAACTAATTTTATTCTAAAAGTAAAATCACACCTCTGTCCTTAAATGAAAACAATAATAATAGTTGGAGATGTGTTAGGAATATATAAATTATACAATAATATGACATATAAAGGCGTGTAATATTTTTACTTATACTTTCTAGCAAAAAAAATGTATTCACAAAATGTTTAACTGAGTCTTGTTTTTTAGGAGTTTTATTTATGAACATAATAATTTCCTATTTCCTCTTGTTACCATAAATATCTATGTTGATTAAAGTTAGTAACACCTTAATTACTCAAAAGTATATTTTCAGAGCTTTCATTGGTAGTCAACATAACCTAAGTGTGCCATCTTAAAGTATTAAAAGTAAGGAGGTACACAGTAATTTTTATGATATTACTATTTCTTACTGAGACCAATATAATGCAACTAAACTTGTAGCTGTTTTCTTGGCAGTTTCTAGGTCATTTAGCATGATAATCTATTAAACAGCATTACAAAATATTAACTCTTACCATAAATTTTGACTTAAGAAAAAATAACAGACTGAAGTTTTAAATTTTATTTACTATATACTCATTAGAAAATATTTTAAATAGTAAAAATTACATTTTAGTGATATATTAAGACCTTTATTAATAATATCAACACACTGGATACTGAACAGCAAGCCATAATGGCTTAATAATTAAATCCACACTGGGATGGATATAAGACATATCATAAATGTGCAATTGACTAATATATCCCATATAGTTTAAATTCATTTTCATAGGAATATTCCTCACAGCAGCCACTATTCAGGTAGGCGTTAATATGGTGACAACTCTTTCACCGTTTATGACACGGGAAGTTTTATAAAGCAGTCATTCTTGTTAATGTCTTGCCTTGTTTTAATTTGTTTGAGGCTGTTCTATTGTTGTATCTTAATTTTACAGTTAGTGTATAACTCTAGAGTTTTTCTTCTTCCTCAAAGAAACTAACCAAATAAATGACCAACTCTGAAGGATAATCTATTATTCAACTGGCTTTTTTTTGTCATTAGAAAACTCTCAAATTATCCTTACTGTTTTCAAGCTGATTTATCTCTTTTCATATCCATATTTATTTTCCTTCATGCAAAATTAATACCTTAAATAAGATAACCTTTATCGTAATCAAATATAGCAGAGCAATAATACATTTACATAATTGAAAGGTAACTTTTAAATATTAAACTAAGGTAGATCAATCACATAGAACAATTTAATATTATAATATTTAAACAACGATTACTTTGATCACTAGAACCCATGGAGATAGAAAAACATCAAAGTATAAGTTGCCTTTTTAAAAAATAAGAAAATGGAAGCCACTCAGATAAAGTATGTTTCTATGAGCCTGTGGGGTTAGAAGTTAACAAATGAATGACTTTCACAGGGTTTCCTTCATAGGCTTTCATTTTTTAAAATTTATGGTATTGATTGCTCATCTTTTTTTAAAATAATGTGCCAACTTTGTACCATTAACATTATTTGTCAGATAGTAAAACACCAATATGGGCAACAAAAGTCTCCATTCAGAATTCTCCTTACCCCCCTCTGTTGAACTTAGGAGCTTCCTTTCTTTCTTTGTCCATTCATATAAGGTAATGTCCTCTTAAACTAGTAAACAGATTGAGTGGTTTACAGCAATGGGATTAGAGTCATTAACTACATATATTGGGCCAAGTTTTACACCTAGAAACCTAATTTTTAACTTTGTAACAAGGATAAGATAGCACTTTCCTTTCTATCTGAGGGAATATTATGTGCCCAATAAAATAATCATAATTCACATTAGAATATTTTGTTAACTATCACTTTTATAAATATATTTGTGTTCACCTCTAATATTGGAGGATATTTATGTGCTCTCTCTTTTGGTATTAAATTTATCCTATTTGGTTCTTACTAGAATCATAGCAAGCAGCCCAGGCTGGTGTGGCTCAGTGGATTGAGTGCCCACCTGCGCATGAAAGGGTCACTGGTTTGACTCCCAGTCAGGGCACATGGCTGGGTTACAGGCCGGGTCCCCAGGTGGGGGCATATGAGAGACAACCACACACTGATTTTCTCTTCTCTCTCTTTCACCCTCCCTTCCTCCTCTCTCTAAAAATAAATAAATAAAATCTTTTAAAAAAAGGATTATTGCAAGCGTTTATTTTGAGTATTTTTATTGTCATCCCTTTCTGCTCACTCCTGTCCATTTCGAGATCTGTGCTCACCTTTCAGGCACCTTTTTGCTTGCACCATATTTCCAGAACCACCGTACCAGCAATAACCTCAAATTACTTTCAGCTTCCCTAGTGAGAAGTCCCATTCCCTTGGAGCACGTCTCTTAGCTACCTAGACTGGTGCTCTTCATCACATCTTATGATGTTAATATTTATCTAAACTGCATGTTTCCTTTTTTAAATTTTATTTTATTGTTGTTTCTATATCAAAGAGTATTGAAAGTTTTCAGATATTACTGCTAAAACAAATTTTAAAAAATAAGTAGTTAATATCTGATTGAGTTCTGTCAGTTCATGTAGGGCCAAATATTTTGTCAGGGTAAGCTGCTCACATATTCTTAAAGTCATAGCACATGAGTGAATAGCTAGCTACTCTGAACAGCTATAATGTATCCATTTTAGTCACCTGTGAGGTTAGTTAGAAATATCATGGAGGGCAATAGGCTTAGTAAGTGGATGTCTTAAATTGTCTATTATTTTGATAGAACTGGTTCTAGTT
>PVKM010047003.1:0-11556 GCA_004027735.1 Carollia perspicillata
TGGGACCAACTCCCCTCACAGCCTTTGGGAGTCGGAGGGGAGTCACTAGCTTCCCTGCACAGGGGGTCTCGGATAGGTACTTCTGGACCTGGGATGTGCCCGCCAGCCATCCCCTTGGGAAGGTGGTCTCACGTGGACATTCTGCTTCCTTTCTTCACAGGGAGAACTTCCTTGTCCTAGATGTCTTTTTTGAAGCCCTGACCTCTGAGGCCATGGAGCAGCGAGCGGCCTATGGCTTGTCAGCCCTGCTGGGTGAGACCTGGCCCAGATTCCGTGGGTGTGGGCCAGCTGGGCCTATTCCCTCTGACCCTGCGCTCATGCTCCCTAGGAGACCTCGGGGGACAGATGGGCCTATTCATCGGGGCCAGCATCCTTACACTGTTGGAAATCCTGGACTACATCTATGAGGCAAGGAAGGGGCCTGTCTTTGGCCACCCACACAGTGAAGAAGAGAAGGGGGAGGGGCTCTGAGAAAAGCAGAGGGGCAGTGCGGGCTTCCTGGTGGAGCTGGTCTGGCTGGGAAGTCCAGCTCCGGGTCCTTTGCCAGAGTCCCCTGGCTGACTGGGGGCCTGAGGGTTCTGAGGAGTCGGGGGAAAGGGATGGGTGAAGAGGATCGGGGTCCTAGTGGGGGTTTGCTGGACAGCAAGTCCTATAATGTGAGCCTGGTTAGTCTGCCCCTCTCCTCGACCAAGTTTCCTGAGCCCACAGCTATCCCCCGACCCTGAATCCCAAGGTGTCCTGGGACCGACTGAAGCGGGTGTGGCGTCGCCCCAAGACCCCCCTGAGGACCTCTGCAGGGGGCATCTCCACCTTGGGACTGCAGGAGCTGAAGGAGCAGGTGAGGGTGAGCCTGCAGGGCAAGCAGCCACCTCCTTCTCCCAGGACTGAGAGCCCCCATGATTTCTGGACCAGCCCATGAGAGGGGTCCCTGGCCCCCTTGGAGCCTCTGCCCCAGGGACACGGGAAGGCTGGCTATACAGGCCTTGGGGGCATGGTTTGACGTCTCCTGCTTCACCTTGCAGAGTCCCTGTCCAGGCCGGGGTCAGGCTGAAGGTGGGGGAGCCAGCAACCTGCTCCCCAACCATCACCACCCGCATGGCCCCCGAGGAGGCCTCTTTGAAGACTTCGCTTGCTAGGATGATGCTGTGTCTGAAAGGACCCAGGAGTCTGGGACTCCTCCCTGGATCTTCCTGCTCCTGGGATGGAAGGCCTGGGGGCAGCCCAAGGCTGCAGTGGGGAGAGGGTGGTGATGCTCACTAGAACAGAGACTCAGTCCCTATTCTCAGCAACTGTGGCACCAGCTGCTTCACGCAAGGGTCCTTCTTGTCCCTACTTCCCTCCCAAGGCTGGTGCCCAGGGAGACTGGAGAGCAGGCCATGGGGCCCCAGGGAGGGGAGAAGGGAGAAGAGAGGGAGGTGGAGAAACCCCAGCAGGGGTGGAACCCTGTGTACATTTGTATATATTTAGGGAGGATAGGGTGGGGGTGGGGGTACAGATATAGAAGGTAGGTGGGGCCATGGGGTGGGTGATTCAGGGACAGCCAGGGTCCCAGCCCTCGAGTGTCTACAGGAGAGGGCGGGCTCCCAGGAGTCAGGACTGCTGGGCTTCTCCTACTGCCTGCCCCTCTCCAGGCCCAGCTCCTCATTTGGCAGGGGGAGCGGGTGGCCCAGCAGGCCTGGCCCAGCTCGGGTTCCCCTGCCCTATCCTTACCTGCTGAGTCCCCTCGACAGAGTGCAGGCGGGCCTTTCAGACCCTGGCTAAGCTTGGGAGTGGGAAAGTCTTTCACGTCAGGCCTCTGTCTCCAGTCTGGCTTTATAAAGTGCTGATAAACTAGGAATAAAGAGGCATAAGGAATCCTCTGCATGTGTGTGTGTGACCGAGCTGGGGGCTGGGGCAGGGCTGGGCATATGCGTGACATGGCCCCCAGGAAAAGGACATCCAGGCCCAGTCAGGACAGGGAGCCTCCATCCTCACTGCCAGCCCTCCCTGCTCCCTGCCTAGCTTTCAAAAACTCAGAATCACCAGTCCACACTCGGCCAGTTTATTAAAGGCAGAGAGTTTAATTGGGGGTCCAGAAGGGAGACACCCACACTCCTCTCTCAACTCCCTCCTTCCCCAACAAATCATCTACAGCCCAGCCCCCAGGACTCGGAGGCAGGCCTGGCGTCGGACAGACTGCACTACATAAATACTGAGGCCACAGCTTGAATCAGCAGCGTCAGGGGCGGGGCTTCGGGACAGGAAGGGGTGGCTCCCAAGGCACCTCCCACAGGGCTTGTCCTGAGCCTGAGGACCCACGAAGCCAGAGAGAGGGGGCCAGCAGGCTGTTCTGAAGTCTGAGGCTGTCCGGGGAGGCTGGTGGGTAGCTCTGGGTGGTTGGGGGAGAAGCACCACCAAGACAAGGTTTTGGGGTGCAGGGTGGGGTCAGGTGCTGTTGCCCTGCTCCTGCTCGAAGAGCAGCATGGCGAGCTGGGTGCGGGAGCCCAGGCCCTCCAGCATGCTCTGGCGACAGCGATGGTAGAGGTCCTCGCTGAGCCGAGCGCTGCACGTCTGGGCCCGGTAGCGCTGCAGCAGGGCCGGCTCCACCGCCCGCAGCACGTGCAGGCTGGAGAAGCGCAGGAACAGCTCGTATACATCCATGCTTTCCAGGAGCTCCTCCTCCTGCTCTGAGGCCGCTGCCAGCCGCCCTCGGGCTGCCACATAGTCAGAGTTGTAGAAGCAGGCCTCGCTGGCTGCCTGGCGGTCAAAGCGGCCCGTGTCTCGGCCCAGCTCTGGGGGCCCTGGGCCCTGCGGTGGGGCCACAGCGGGGTGGAAGGCCTGGAAGTGCATGGGAAAGAAGGTCTGCCAGCCGGAGATGGCGTGCATGCGGCAGCGGTTCAGAAAGTCAGGCGTGAGCACCGTGTCCGGCCCGGCCAGCAGGAACAGTGTGTCCAGCGGGTGCTTCTTGGAGAGCAGATCCATGAGGCGCAGTGGTGAGGGGGCGGCTGTCTGCACACTGAGCCAGGGGACCCGGGCCCCTGGGAAACGCTGCTCTAGCTCTGCCACATGGGCCTTGACAGGGGCGAAGACGTCTGCGTGGGCGGCCCGCTGGGCCTGTCGTGGCTCATACAGCAGCAGCAGGGTCAAGGCTGCTGCGGTATCGCCAGGCTCCAGAGCCGCAGTGGCGAAGGCCTCCAGGAAGCCAGGGGCCAGGTCACGCTCAGCTGCAGCCAGAGGCAGTAACACAGTGAGACGCGAGGCCTCGGTGACATAGGGCACTGGCAAGATCTCCACTCGGCTCAGTGGCCGCAGCAGCTGCACTCGGTGAGTGAGGGGCCGGCGGCCGCCCTGGGGGGTCAGCGCCTCCAGCTGCAGATCCAGTGTGTACTCCATACCCCGAGCAGGATCGAAGCGTCGGTAGCCATTAACCAAGTGCTGCTTCTGGAGCCGCAGGGCTGGGTGGTAGCGGCGGTTGAGCTCCTCCAAGGCTGCCCCCAGGACGTCGGCTACATCAGCCCGGTCAGCCCCACGCAGAGGGCAGCGGGGTGAGCCATCAGCACAGGAGAAAGTGTGCTGCTCAGTGAAATAGTCCCAGCGCAGCACCTCAAAGCGGGAGGCTGGGCGGGATGGTGCTGGAATGCCCACGGGCCAGGCGGCTGCCCGCTCTCCATCGGCTGCCAGGCGGCTGGTATTCTGGATCTCCCACTGGGTTGGAGAAACAGACCGTGAGCAAGGTACAGACCCCAGGGGCCAGCGCACAGCCTGGGGATGGGGCAAGCGGCAGGTGCCACTCAGGATGGGTCCCGCCCCCTGCCAACCTCTGCCTTCCCAGGGCCTCTGCTTATCCCTTCCCCAGATGAAGCCTGAGAGTTAAAATGGGGGTCTATGGAGGGGCTTCTCCAAATGGATAGGAACAAGCAGGGACAGGAGGCAGGCGTGTTCCGACTCTAGTACTCAGAGTTTACTTGCCTGGGATCTCTAAGCCCTCAGGGGACCTGCCTCCGCACCTCGGCCCAGACCATACCTGCAATTCCTGGATCTCCTGGTACGTGCGTTCCAGTTCAGCTCGGGCGAAAGCCTTGTGCAGCTGGTACATGTGCACAGGATCACGCACAGGGTAGGCCGTCAGGGCGCTGCGGAAGCGGGGGTCCCCCTCCTGCACGGGCTCCCCAGAGCTCAGCTCCAGGTAGCTATAATGTACTCCCTAAGGAGAGGAAGGGAAAGGGTCCACAATGGGAAGAATGATGGAACAGCCTCCACCCTCACCTCATAGTATGCGTCTCACCTACCCCTCCCAGGACCTATTGTGGACTTGCAGTCAGAATTCTGTGGGTTTAAGTACCCTGAGCAGTCATGAGCTTGTGGGAAGCCTTTGCTAGCTAGCTCATCTGTCAAATGGGCATGCATCTGGTCTCAGAGCTGTCCAGGGGTTCAAATAAAATAGTAATAGCCAAACACTGAACACCTATTATGTGCAAGGCTCTCTCGTTTTTTCTAATCCTTATAACAATGCTAAGCAATAATTATTTCCACTGATATGAAGATACTGACACTCAGGAGGTTCAGTAATTTACCCAAGGTCACAGGGATAGAAAAGGACAGAGCTGGCATGGAAACCCAGGCCCCTATCTCCAACCACCCCTTTGCTTCTCAGGGGAAGTGCACAAGCTCAGATAGGAGGCACCGGTGGGGCGGCTTATCTTCTCACTTCTCACCTCATGGTCGCCAGTGCAGCCCACCCCAGTGGCATCAAGGATGCAACGTCCCAGCCACTCATCCGGACTTGCACTGACGATGTCATTGCGGCAGCCTTCCAGGTGGGGGCGCAGCTGCTGCAGCAGAGTACGCGACAACAGTACCCCAAAGCCACCATGGCAGTAGCGGCCTGGGGCGGGATCTCCACCGATAAAGTCCTGGGGCCGGCCCAGGTAGAGGTGGGCAGCAGCTGCCAGGCTGAGGTGGCCAACGAGGCGCGCCAGTCCGTGCGCCTCGGTGTAGGTGGTATCATGCACTAGGAAGAACCAGTCAAAGTCGTCACCGTGTTGGTCCAGCAGGTGGCGCAGTGCCAGGTGCAGGTGGCCGATGGGTCTCTCCTCGCCCAGTGTCACCACAGCCATGCCTGGTGGTGCCCGACGGCCTCGAGAGCCTGTCAGGAACACCACACGCTCTAGCCGGTGCCCCAGCGTGCGGTTCACAGCCACGCCCAGAGTGGACAGTGTGGCCTGTGAGGTCAGCACAGCCACCAGCAGCCTCTGCCTGATGCCCAGCTCGGTGCTGATGTAGCGGGTTCTGGGGAGGAGAGAGCATAAGATTATCAAAAAGACAATCAGGGTGGGCAGGAATGGGATAAGACTAACAACTCCCTCCCAGGAGTCATGTGGAATTAAGTGAAAGATCAGGGTTTTGGGGGAGATGGTAATATTCACGCAGGTATGAAAGATATATTATGTGTCTGAGTCCCTGTTTCACGACTTACTTGTGTCCTTGAGCAAGTTAGTTAACCTGTCTGTGCCTCAGTAGCCACATCTGAAAAATGGGGGTTGATTATATTTACCCAAAGCACTTAGGCAAACGCTTGGCTCCCAGGTATTCTACACACCATGCATACGGGGCTTATTTCTGTGTAAATATGCCATTACACCACAAATACATTACATAAATGATGTCATGGAATATATGGCATAGGGGGTGTATTGAGTGGGTTTGGGGGAGGGGCAAACTGGAGCTCAGGAGTTCCAGTAACTTCTCTTCCACAACAAAGAAGGTAAGTTGCAGAACCGGAATTTGAACCCAGTGTTACTTAGGAGAAATTATTTGAACTAGGCAGAGGCATTAGTGGGATGGCTCTATCACTCCTCTCCCACACATCTCATCCCGAGGTATCCCAACCAGTAACGAGAGATACAGGTAAACCTCAGTTCTCTCTTTTCTCTTTCCCTCTTTCTTCAAACCCGTTTCATATACCAGTACTTTATCTAAACCCAGCAGCCCAGCCAAGAAGCTAAGAGGACCTTTGGGGACCATGGAGTCGAGCTGGTTTAGCACAGAGGCGGACAAGTTCAGCCCAGGCCAGACGGGACCCAGAGAGGGCCTCCGATGGGCTCCACAGCTCCTCGGGAAGCAGGGCCATCGGAAGTTATCTGGGCCCAAAGACTTCCTGGCAGGCCAGTCTCTTCCTTCCGGAGCCTGACCCGGCCCCCGGCGGCCTCCCCAGAGCGCCCGTTCGCGCTGGTACCCACGGGGTGGAGCTGGCCGGACTCATCCTTACCTGACGGCCTTTTTGGCGGCCTGGCCAGGCTGTGCAGGGTGGTAGGGCAAGACACGCGGCTCCCAGTTCTCCGCCGCGGCTGCGCCAGCCCCGGGTCTCTCGCGCTCCGCTCCGTGCTGCACTGAGTTGGGCCGGCGCGCAGCGTTGGTGTTGCCTCGCGGCGGCACCTCAGAATCTCCGGGTTGGGGTGGCCCAGGGCCGCACGGCTCCTCCACCCAGGTGACGCTGAGCAGGCTCAGCGTGAAGCCCAGGGAGATGCCCACGGCCACGGGCCCTGCGGGCCGCAGTACCGACAGCAACAGCGATGCCCGCATGGCGCCGGGACCGCGGGCCCCCGGCCCTGGAGCAGCCCCAGAGCAGCCAGAGGAGGCTCCGAGGGGGCGGGACCGGGAAGGGGCGTATCCGGAGGGCCCGGGCCAAGCGGGCGGGCCCGCTCCCGCCCCGCGGAGCAGAGCCCGAGTCCCGAGCTGAATCCCTCGCTCCGCGCTCCAATTCCCCTCCGGCCGCCGCTCTGTATCGCCCGGGGTCCCGCTTTGGGCGCGGGAGCCTCCGCCGCCGCAGCCGCTGTCCGACGTGTCACTGCGAGGGCCCCGCCCCCGGGGTGGGGTCTTGGACTCCAGCTACCGGAGAGGGAGGAGTAGGGGGAGGTTAAAGGGGAAGGACCCCCGGAAGTGCCCCCTCCACGGCGAGGGGGAGAGAGACGCCGGGGCGGAGTCCCCTACCTCCCCCCGGCGTGGTTGGTGCGTCCCGGGTGACGTCAGAAGCAGCCCGCCCCTGCCTGGCTGGTGCGCCTGAGTGACGTCAGGAGCCGAGGCCGGAGCTGTCCATCAGCACCAAAGGCCGCGGGCGGGCTCAGGGCATGGGGCCGTGGCTCTGGGGCAGCCCGAGCCCCTGCTCTCGCTCCTTACCCTTCCCCAGGCCCAGCCCGAGTCCCCGGACGCCGTGGGACTGGAGTGCCAGTCGGTGTGGGAGGCGGGGCGGCGACACCGCTGCACAGAGACTGGTCCCTTCGGCCCAGCAGCCGCCTTCCCCGCACGACGGACTTTGCCCGGACCCCAGGCATCTGGGGCCTCTGGAACCCCTCAACCCCGGACCCTACGGCCTCTGCACAGCCTCTTTCACTCAAAAGCTCAGGTCGCCTCCAGCCCAGGTAGATTTTGGACAATCCCGGATTTAGTCGCCCACAGACGAGTCTACTGGCTGCCTCCTCACTGGCAGCACACTGCCCTCATCTCCCCGCAAGCCAGTTCCCCTTTTAACTTCTTCATCCTGGCCCCCTCTAGCCAGGCACTTTTGTTCCCTTTGTCTTTTGCCCTCCACTTTAGGGATGCCTGCTGTGGGCAGCACTCCTTTGTCCGGTGTGTCCTTGCTTAGCTCTCCCAGTCCCACTCTTGCCCCATTCTGGTGGAGACCCAGGTCTCCTCCTTGACTCCAACTTCCTCTCTGTCAGGCTGACCTGGGAGGGTGAGTCCCTTTCGTTCCCAGCACTATGCCAGGCACTGTGGCGACACTACGGTTCCAGCTGCTGCCCCCTGAGCCAGATGATGCCTTTTGGGGTGCACCCTGTGAACAGCCCCTGGAGCGCAGGTACGAGGCACTGCCGGCTCTCGTCTGCATCATGTGCTGTCTGTTTGGAGTCGTCTACTGCTTCTTTGGTGAGACCCCCAACTCATTCCTCACCTGGGCTTCCCATTGTTTCCCTAAGTTATTTTTCTGAGGCACCCCAAACCTCCAGAACTTCACCACCACCACCACCATCACCCCCACCACGACCACCATCACCTCCACCACCACCACCACTACTAGCATAAATAATGATCTTTTCTTACTTTCTTTCATCCTCCATGTTCGTAGATCATCTTAGATGCTAGATCCTAGAGAACACAGGTTTTTGAATTAGGCATGCTTCAATTTGAACCTGGTTTTGTACTTTACTAATTGTGATGCTTTGGGCACATTAGCCTGCCTGAGCCTCAGTCTTCTCATCTGAGCAGTGGGAACAACGATATTTACCTCTCATAATGCTGTTGTGAGAAGTAGTAGGGACTCAATAAATAATAGCTATTGTGATGAAGATGTGTTTGGGTCGCCGTGCTAGCTAGAAAATGAAAACATTTAGCAGGGTGATTAGACATGCTAAGTATAGATGGGGGAGAGACTGCTGGAACATTTACACCAGTGATACATGTTATAGTTGACCCTTGAGTAAAACAAGGGTTGGGGGTACAGTTAAAAATCCATGTATAACTTAAGCTGGCCTTCAGCACCTGCAGATTCCCAACCATGGACCCAAAATACTGTTTTCAGCCTGCAGTCAGTTGAATTTGTGCATGTAAGACCTGGGAATATGGAGGGCTGACTGTATGGTTACTGAAAATATCCATGCCTGAGTGGACCCATGAAGTTCAAACTTGTGTTGTGCAAGGGTCAGCTGTAGAGCCACACACATGGAGGTTGCCCACGAGGTAGACTCCAATAGTCAGGGCTGCCGTGAACTGTCGTACAGGATGGCTACTATACAAGGGAGTTCAGTTGAATGGGCAAGTGGGCCTGAAATCCAGCCAAACTCTAGGCCTTGGCATTGGGCTGCTTTGCATAGAGGACGGCATGCTTTTTTCTAATTTGCACAATGGTGCCAGGTGGACTAGCGGAGTAAGTGCCCGGTGACTCTACAGCAAGGGCTGCAGAACCTCAGAGAGGAGAGCAAGCTCTATCGGCTTGGGGTCCAAGGAAAGCCTCCAGAGGTGCATTGTAAGTGGCTGGAAGGAGTGCAGAGGAAGTTTGCAGGTCTAGGCTGCAGGCTGGGCAGAGGTGGGCCGAGACTTTTGCTCTGATGCCTCTACACACCCCCTAGAGTGGCTGGGTAGTAGGCAGGAATGGGAGCCAGATGGTCCTTTTCTTTCCACCCCCAAACGCTTGGCTGAACAACTGCAGAGTGGGCAGGAGAAAGTGCCCCTCTAAGGGTTCAGGATACATTCTGGGCCTCCAAAGAGGCTGTGTCGCCTCCCTCCCACTCCTGTCCATACCCACTCCCTCTGCAGTTGCTCATCACATCCTGACATTCCCTCTCCCTTGCTTCCCTGTCACCTCGCCCCTCTTGAATGCTCCCAGTCCCTGGCCCTTGGATTCTGAGCCCTAGTGCATGCCCTTCTCCTCTTTCTGACCCCAGAACTTCCTGGATGCTGAGGCTTCCCTTCATTCCTAGAACTGAGTCTCCTCTTTGACCTTTCTCTTGGCTCTCCCTGACCCTTTACACCCATCCTCCCAACTGTTTAGCATCTACAGGTCCCTCACTCTTCCAGGTACCCTTAAAAGGCCCAATGGCCCTGTAACTTTGTTTTCCTGGAACTCCACAACTACTATTTCACCCTATAATCTGCTTTAACCCCCGGGGGGGGGGGGCTATGACCCCTTGGAAGCCCTAGTGACCCCCGGCCCAGTTATCTCATCAACTTTTATTCTTCTGCCTCCATTTTCCCCAACTCTCTGATTCCTAGGATCTCATTGCCTGATTGTCCCTCCCTGCACTGTGATCTCAGTGATCGCATTTCTCTGGCCTCAGTACTACCCTCTCTCTGAAACCCCTTCACACTCGCAGTGAGTCCAGGCCATCAGTCCCCCTGACCAGCAAAGACCTCATCTCTTGGAGTCAGGCCCTAATAACCCCACTTCCCTGTTCTCCTTGTAACCTTTTCCAGATGTCATGTCTCTGAAGCCTTGTGACCCCTCCGAGACTTTGTCTTTCTGAACCCCTGTGACCCTCATCTCTCACATTCTTTCTGACTTCCAAATACCTCCACTCTCTGAACAGTCCCTCCCCACAGACCCCAGTGACCCCATGGCGGCTCCCCTTCTGACCCCGCGACCTATCTGTCTGACTCCTAGGACTCCACAGACCCCAGTGACCCGCCACTGATTCACTCTGGACTCCAGTGACCTATCCCTGACTCCTCTAACCCTCAAAGACCCGACATTCATTTCAATGACTGTGTCTCCATTTACCAAATGACTCCTGGTGACCTATCTCTCTGACCTCCCTTGACCCCAGTAGCCCCATCACCGGTGCCCTCAGGACCCCAGTGACCCTGGATTCTCTTATCTTAGTGCCCTGCCTCTGGTTGCTCTGTGATTCCGTGTTCCTGACCCCTCAGACTCCTTGCCTCTGTCCTGGTGACCTCATGTGGGCCCCTCACTAGCCCCTGTTCCCCTCTAGGTTACCGCTGCTTCAAGGCAGTGCTCTTCCTCACTGGGTTGCTGTTTGGCTCGGTGGTCATCTTCCTGCTGTGCTACCGAGAGCGGGTGCTGGAGACACAGCTGAGTGCCGGGGCGAGTGCCGGCATCGCGCTGGGCATCGGGCTGCTGTGCGGGCTAGTGGCCATGCTGGTGCGCAGCGTGGGCCTCTTCCTGGTGGGGCTGCTGCTCGGTCTGCTGCTCGCCGCTGCCGCCCTGCTGGGCTCCGCACCCTACTACCAGCCCGGCTCCGTGTGGGGTCCACTGGGGCTGCTGCTGGGGGGCGGCCTGCTCTGCGCCCTGCTCACCCTGCGCTGGCCCCGCCCTCTCACCACTCTGGCCACGGCTGTGACTGGTGCTGCACTCATCGCCACCGCCGCGGACTACTTTGCGGAGCTGCTGCTGCTGGGGCGCTACGCCGTGGAGCGGCTGCGGGCCGCCCCTGTGCCTCCCCTCTGCTGGCGGAGCTGGGCCCTGCTGGCGCTTTGGCCCCTGCTCAGCCTGATGGGTGTTCTGGTGCAGTGGAGGGTGACGGCCGAGGGGGACTCCCACACGGAAGGTGAGAGGGCACCGACCAGGGTGGGCATCAAAGAAATGGGGCGGGGGGCAGCGGCCATTCGGGAGGGGGAGAAGAATCTGTACACACTAGCCAGGGAAGGCCGCAGTGGGATTAGAGAGGTGACTCGCTCGTGGTCTGGGAAGATAGGACCTCAGTGGCGCCGTTCATTCCACAACAACGTGTGGAGCAGCAGCGTTCCAGAGCTGGAGAGACAGCAGAGACAAAACAGGAAAACTCCCTGGCCCTTATGGGGCTAGGTTTGGGGGGTGGGGCGCGGGGAGACAGATAATAGACTTGCAGACAAGATAATTCCAGTTGTGCAGAGTGATTTGCAAGAGATATGCTGGGTAATATGAATATCCTTCTGAGGCTATTATAGACAGAGTGCTCAAGGAAGGCACTTGGAAGAGGTGACATTTAAGTAGGGTCCTGGAGGATAAAGAACCAGCCATGCAAAGAGCTAGAGAAAAGGGAATATAGCCAGGGTCAGGGCGAGAAGGAATGTCACGGCTTGCTGAGG
>PVKM010047004.1:0-11556 GCA_004027735.1 Carollia perspicillata
CGTGAGTACTCACTAAATACTGCTGTTGAAGCATAGGCTTGCAGCTAGCTCCTCCTCATCAAAATGCATGCTCCTGAAGGTGCAAGACTTTGCAGGACATAAAAAGACATCGATAATTTTGAACTGTGTAGACTGCTAAAATTAGGTTTCCAGGAAAAACCCTAATCTCAAAAAGAAAAATCAAACATAGTGATCAATGGCTTTTGAAAGTGGCCTGGCCTCTGACCACACACATATATGTATTTTTCTGTAACAGAAATAGAAAATCAGCAAGCTTATCTGACAGGTTTTTCCTTAGATTTCATGCAGTTTTTAAACTGCATGAAATAGATATTTCTTCTATTTTCACACCCAGGGATGTGAAAATAAAAAGTGTTCTTTCTCCTTTTTCCTTCCTGTGTCTTCTAATGCTCCTAGCCTTTCAGAGCCAAGAGAATGTTCCTTCTTAATTAGAAATTCTTGCATTCATTCATTCATTCATTCATTCATTCATTCGTTCAATCAATTATTCACTTACTCAACATTCCTTTATTTGGTAGAAACTAGGTCTCAGGTACCATATTTTAAGTTAGAATATTTTTAATTTTCTCGTTGTGAACATTTCTGGATTATTTTGACAATAATTTAAAAATGTGGTTGAAAGAATATAATAATAGTTTAGGATGTAAGCTTCGAGTCCGTCCAGTCTCGACTACCTACTTGCTATATGACCTGGCTGATGAGTTGTCCTCTCTAGGTTTCAGTTTCATTATCTATAAAATGGAAAGGATAATCGTATAGACATAACATATGGGGTTGTCGTGAGAAATACATGACAGAGCAGAATGTGTGAAGCTCCCAGAACTCTCCCTACAGGTCAGGACATCTTGACATCTTTTGTTCTGGCTTTGTAGCATTGGCCACTCATCTCCAACTCTAGAGTTTCTCCTTCCCAATGGTGTTGGCAAAACACCTTAAAGAATACTATGCACATACTCCTCTCACACCCATTACTAACAGAGTAATTTTACACTGCTATAATGCCTATGCGATAACTCCCAGAAAACTATATATATACCTCTGATTCTGACTGTGCCCAGCTTACAGTCTGGATTTCTAACCATGCAGAGCACCCAGACTTTACTCACTCCATTGCAGGTTTGTTAGCATCAACCTGTTTCACATAGCAGCCTAATCATCTTGTCCAAACATGCTGGGCACTCTCCTTCTTGGTCTCAGGCTGTCACTATTCTCCATACACCATTGTCCATCTTCAGTTGGTGAAAATTCTACTGCATTTATCAAGGCCCGATTCAAACATGAATCTTCCATGAAGCCAGCTCTGATTGCTCCACTCCTACCAGGAGGCAGAATGGACAAATTTTAATGTCTCCATAAAAGGATTTGGCATTTTTGTATCACAAATACCTAGAAGATGCTAAATGGGGTTGTAACGATTGACAAGAATACTTTAGAATAAAGATTATTATAAAGATAATGATCTTGTGAGATTATTTCCTTAAAAGACAAATGGAAAAACTACCATATAATCCAGCAATTTGACTTTGAAATATTTATCTGGAGGAAAGAAAAATACTAAGTTAAAAAGATTTCTGTGACTCTGTGGTCACACTAACATTATGTATAGTAGCCAAAACATGGAGAAAACCTAAATGTCTATAAATAGATGAATGAGTTAAAAGAGCTCATATGTGTATAGGTAAATACACATATGTAATGGGATATTGTCCAACCATAAAAAGAATGAAACCTTGTAATTTGCAACAACATGGATGGATCTTGAGGGCATAATGCTAAATAAAATAAATCAGACAGAGGAAGAAAAATACTGTACAATCTCTCCTACATATGGAATCTAAAAAATAACAAAACATAAATCCTCAACAAATTCATAGATACCAAGAATAGATTGGTGGTTGCCAGACATGGGGTGGGAGAAATGACTGAACTATTTTGTTTTTGGTTTGAATAAATTTTAATTTTATTTTGTTTGAAAAAATTATAATTTTTTAAAGAAAAATTATTTTTCTTTAAAAAATTATATTTTTTTGTTTTGGGTTTAGGTTTGAATAAATTATAATTTTTCCTTAAAAATTATAAGAGCAAAAAAACACAAAAAACAAAAAAATTATAAAAGCACACTAGAAGAGGAATAAAAACTAATTAATGAATTATACGGAGGGGTGAATGATGCAATATCACCCTTCCAGACCACAAATTTGTGACTTTTGTTAAAGCCTGTGCTTGGACAAAGGTGTCTGCAGACACCATTGAAGTAAGTGAAAAAAAAATCTCAGATCCCTTAACATCAGGAAACCAGCAATCCTCCTGACAGTACTTAGCTCCTCCCTTCTACATTAATCCCTAAAGAGAAGCCTTCTGAAGTCTTTATAAACTTTTTAGAAAGAAAAATAAGAGATTATCATGGATAAACTGTTAGATCTTCAGAGTAAATTGACCAATATATTGCCTTTTTATCAAATGCTACGTTCTCATTCAGAAGGACTTCTGATACTTTCAATATTTTTAACTTTTCAATTAATCTATCTATTCAATATTATTTAAGCCCCATTTCCTGAAAGGGGACCTTAGCTGCATTTGTAACATCTATTCTAATTACATTTTCTTTGACTATGTAACGTGTCTATGTAATGCTGTATTTTGGAAAACATTCATTTCTGCTATAGAAGACAGATATGGGATGAGTAAAACTCATAAGATGGCTTAAGCATAACTAGTAAATATTTAATATTTCTTTGTAACCTATGAGAAATATTGAACAGCAAAGTAAGTACAGCATTTGTGTGTGAACATAGAGTGGAAGGGATGGAAAGATTAAAATATTCAAGAGGTCTTAAATCAGCCCCCAGTAGTGATACCCTTCACCTTCATGTGTCCTCTACCAAAAACACAAGGAGAGTCCATGGCTGTCCATTAGACCACTGTGTCCATGGACCAGCTGCATCCATGGGTACTTGTAGCTGTGTCTCCCTGCTAAAGCAAATATGTGTCATTGGCCTTGGGTCCTTCTTTGCAAGCCCTTTACTTGAACCCCAGCTGCAGTCCATGACCACACTCACATTGGGGAAAGTTAGTGAGGTGGAGGGACAGACAAGACACATGAGTATGTGTGCACCAGACTCAGGGCATATATTCTTTCACCCAGTAGGCATCCTTTTCTCGGTGGGCTATAGTGTTCCTTTCTTCTCTTCCCCTTGCTTCTCGCTGCATTTCAAGTATATCAAATAAACTTGTGCCTCAAGCATTTTAATGTTTACATACAGGCTTTTTTTCATGACCAGTGGGCAAGCTCACTGGGTAATGTGCTTGGAGATGACCAGGGCATTGGGGTGGTTCCTGTGCAATCTAATGATACTGACTATTCTGTCCATTGTGGAAACTTCCTACACCCACTCCTTCTGTGATAATCAATCTCTTCAGTCCCCCTCTCATCCCACTCCTCCTGTCATTTGTTGTGGAAGAGCTACTTCTCTGCACTTGCTCATTATTCAGCAAACCCTTCTTTATAGATGTCCTGAGATAACCCAGGTGTGCTCCACTCCACTCTAGTACAAAGGTATTGGTTCTTTCTGGTACCCGCAAAATCCCAGGTGTGAAATCACCAAAGGGAAATGGTTTGCATTTTTAAAACTTGAGATTTTAAGGTACAGATAAACACTTCTGATACCACTAGACACTAGTAGAGAAATTAACCAAGTAAGTATGATAGTCCCCCTTATCTGAAATTTTGCTTTTCTCAGTTTCAGGTACCTCTGGTCAACCACAATCAGAAAATTAAATGGAAAATTCCAGAAATAAACAATTGATAAGTTTTAAATTATGTGCCTTTCTGAGTAGTGTGATGAAATCTTGCATCATCCTACTCTACCTAGCACTGGGTGTGAATCATTTCTTTGACCAGCATATTCATGCTGTAGACAGTCCTGCCTGTTAGTCACCTAGCAGCCATCTAGGTTATCAGATTGACTATCATGGTATCACAGTGCTTATGTTCAAGTACCCCTTATTTACTTAATAATAGGCCCCAAACTCAAGCATAGTGATGCTAGCAATTCAAATATGCCAAAGAGAAGCCATAAAGTGTTTCCTTTAAGTGAAAAGTTATCTACGTAAAGGTAGAAAGATAGTATACATAAGGTTTAGTACCATCTGCAGTTTCAGGCATCAAGTGGGGGGCTTAGAACAGATCCCCCAAGGATAAGGAAAGGCTACTATAAATGAAAGATGGATGGTGGAAGCCAGATTCTCACTGTTGGGCTGGGAGGTTATAGATAATCAGTCAGAGGAAGCTAGAGGGAACCATGTTGAAGACACTGATTTGAATTCAATGTAATACAGTATCATGAAAACATAAAGAAATATTTTAGATTTCTGTATGTACACAATATAACTCCCCACTCTAAGTGTGAGCTGTGCATAGTGACTTTCCATAGAATACAGTAATAAAAGTAGAGAGAGGAGAGTAACTTTAGTGGAGAAACCTCACAAATGCTACCTCAGCCAACTGGTCAAGTTAGGACTGATAGTGATAAACTGTACGGTATTGAATAAAAAGGTACTTTACATCTGAGGTGTTTTTCTCCAAAACACATAACCCATTCTAATCAAGAGAAAAAAAAAGCAGACAAATTCCAACTGAGGGTCTTTGTATAAATACCTGACCAGTACTTTTTAAAATTATCAAGATCATAAAAAAAAAAAGAAGCAGCTAAGAAACTGTCATAGCCACGAGCAGCCTAAGGAGAGGACATGACCAAATGTAATATAATATCTTGGATGGAATCCTAGAAGAGAAAAAAAAGATCCTTAAACAAACAGTAAGGAAATCTGAATAACAAATAGACTGCAGACTAAGACTCATGTCTTAATATTGGTTAATTATAACAAATGTACCATACTTACGCAAGATGCTAATAATAGGGGAAAAGGGACATATCTGAAAATTCTCTGTACTATTTCCCCTTTTTTCCAAGAAATTTTCTATAAATATATTCTAAAATAAAATGATTACTTGAAAACAAAACAAAACAGAAAATCCTAATATTTTGAGAGACTAAATTTTCCAGTAAGCAAAAGTTACTTTAAAACAATTAGGCTTTTGTTAATGAAAGTGGTTTTTAAAAATTAAGTTTTGTTTTGAGACAAAGTCAATTCACACATATCATTGGCACAGATCAGCTACTTTCAACCATTTTTTAATCTCATGGCACACATAAACTAATTACTAAAATTCTGCAGCACACCAAAAAGTATCTTTTTTGCTGACCTGACAAAAATAAGGATAATTTTGATTCATTCACACACTGCACGGCTATTGCTGTGCTAGCTGATGTTATATTTTTATTTGAAAATCTAAGGGAAAAAAAGGTCAGTCAGGTATTGCATATTTTTAATTGAATTTATTGGCATGACAGTGGTTAATAAAATTATATAGATTTCAGGTGTGCAGTTCTATAATATATCATCTGTACATTGTACTGTGAGTTAACCACCCCAAGTCAAGTCTCCTTCCATCACCATTTATCCTCTCTTTACCTTCTTCTACCTCCTCTCATCCTCACTTCCCCCTGACAATCAACATATTGTTGTCTGCATCCATGAGTCCTTCTTTTTGGAGGGAGGGCTTGAGAATAGCGATGAGAAAGACGAAGAGATTTTGGTACCGCATATTTTAAAAATTCTTGCAGCACACCAGTTGAAAATTGCTGGCACAGATAAATGACAAATTAAGGGATTAAGATAGAAGAAGGCATTTTCTTATTTGACAAATTATTGTCTGACATGTGACACCTTATCAGGCTCTCCCTACATAGCTGTGTTCCAACAACCTTGACTCCAGAGCATAGAGACAGTTGCACAGCACAGACTTGAGAGCGCTCTAACTCCATAGCAGTGGAATGATGTACTGGTCTCTTGAAAGATGTGTTAGCTCTGCAAAGAAAAAAGAAAATGGTATTTTTAGAATGATTATGTATATGGTACAAACGCAGTTAAAAGGTAAAATCATTGTACTTCTCAGCAGGAGTATTTGTGCTTATTTGCACCTTGGTTTAGAGGTAAGCACTTATCATTGACAGAGAGAATAATAGTGTTATTATTAATCATAATAGTTTTTTGTTGTTTTTTCATCAATTTAAAAGTATATACATAGTGAAAATAAAGCGTTGATAAATTATGAATCATTTATGTACCACCCTGTTCTAGACAGGATTTGATGTAGCAACCCAGATGTTCTGGGCACCTAACCACATTCCTTATATTGTGCCACCTGTAGGCTCAAGCAAGCAACCAGGTCCATAATGAGCAGTCACTGTGAAGCTAATCACTGTAACAGAACCATGTGCTGTCTTTGCTAAGGAATTGCTGCTAAGGTCCTAGATTCTGAATTTATTGTTGCTGGGCCAGTCGCTGCCTCACTTTGCTTACTAAGATGGTCTGATAATGGTTCCACTGTAAACTACCCTCTCGCATAATCCCATCCCACCACACCATCTTCAGTCTACAAGAAAGAAGGCCAGTCACAGGGGAATGCAGTGCTGCTAAGAGAAGCTGCTCTTCCTTTGGAGAGGGCTTCCTTCCTGCAGGCCAGAGAGGAAGACTTCAGGGATTAGTTGTCAAGACTAAAGATTTGTACTAGGAGACCAGCATTTGCTCTCTAGTTTGACGTCTGCTTACCATGGACTTGGAAAAGTTTCTTAGCTACAGTAACAATGGAAAATAAAATAAAAGAAAGATGAGATGGTGGAAAACTGCCAGCCACCCCCTTCCTAGTTCCTCAGAGATGTGGAATAGATCCCAAAATGTCTGAAGTTTTGAGTTGGCCTCAAGAAAAGTGGATACTTTGCAGCTATAGACTTGTCAGGACCACCTGGTACACCAGAGAATTCAGCACAATGTCCCCAGAAGATCAGAATAAAGCTGTCCAAGGACTGCAAAGCCCAGCAGAATTGAAGGGAATAATCTGTCACCATGGAGACATGTTAATACATCACACAGCCTAACTGAATCCACCGATATTGAATTCCAACAGCAGTTATCACGTATAGGAAACCTATCTGCAGGGAATGGCAAATGTAGCCCAGCCCTATTGGAAAATCCATAGGTGCATGGCACCACACAGGATGCCAAACCCATGGATTGGTTCTCCTGTGCAAAATCAGGCCTGCATTATAACTTGGCTGCTTTGTGACCTGCTCTTGCTAAAACTCCCTCACCCTGAATTGAAGCAGCAAATGCTTACTGCATACTTTTAAAGTAACTTCCTGAAGTCTGTGCTAATTCTCCCAAGGACTGAAGTGTAACCAGACCAATTACTCTTATTGTTCCCTTGCAATTGCAACATTTTTCCCTTGTTAATCTGTAAGAAGTAATCAGTAACATCCTTTCCATTGCTATCTGTAAAAAGGAATTACTTAAAGCAAACCTAAGCATAATGAATGAAAACCTTCTTTGATGTATGCTATTAGAAAGCCAATAAAAGCTTGTTAAGGCAAGGGTCGAGGCGCTCTCCTCTTGAGAGAGTGGCCCAGGTGCTCTCTCTTAGAGAGTGGCCATGCTGTCTCTTTTTCTCCACAGGACTTCTATAGTCCATGTGAATTTGTTTCATCTCATCCACAACACCACGGACACTGCTGGCCAGAGTCCGCATCAATCACAAACAACCTGCCCCCAGCAGGCATCTCTTTAAATATTTAGCCCTCCCTTTTTAACTTCTCCAAGGAATGGAAGGAAAGAAGAGATCCGCTGTTCTGGTCTGCTATAAGAAATAAAAAAACAACAGGATTGAACCTTGCTTACTGGATGAGTGTTCTAGTATCTGACACTGAATGCTAAGGTAAGGAATATCACCAACGTGGTAGGAAGGGAGCTATTTCTTAGTGGGAAAGGTGGGTGTAATTTCACCCACTTAGGACACAAAGTTGAGTAAAAAGCACTTTATGTTTATACTTTCCTACATTGAGACTCCTCAATATACAAGTGGCACCAAAAAGAATTTAATGCTCAGGAAGACATACGAGGTCTGTCCAAAGAAAGTTCAGCCATTGGTAATATAACAAGAATGGTTTACGTGATATCTATGTAACCCGGCAGCCAAAGAAAGTGAACTAGAATGACCATGTGTGAACAACAATGACTTCACTCCACTACTCAGTGGGGGCAGTAGATACTATTGAGGGAGCATGTGTACTGTGTGGCCATCGCATTCAAAACCAGTGAGCAAGTAGAACAACAGATCTGCATCAAATTTTGTATTAAGTTTGAACATTCCTCCACTAAAACTATCTGGATGATTCAGAAGCCTGCAGCTATGGGCAACTGCTGATCAGCAGCTTCTACATGACAACATGCCCACTCACGCATCATGTCTTATGCAGAGTTTTTTGGCAAAACATCAAATCACTCAGGTGACTCAGCCCCCCTACAGCCTACATTTGGCACCCTGCAACTTCTGGATTTTCCAAAAACTAAAATCACCTTTGAAAGGAAAGAGATTTCTGCTCATATACAGAGTTGTCCAACCTGCGGCCTATGGGCCACATGCAGCCCAGGATGATTGTGAATGTGACCCAACACAAAATCATAAATTTACTTAAAATATTATGAGGTTTTTGTGTGATTATGTGTCACAGAGTATTTAATGTGGGGCCCAAGACAACTCCTTTTTCCAGTGTGGTACAGAGACACCAAAAGTTTGGACACCCCAGACTCAGGAAAATATGACAGGACAGCTGATGGTGATTGGGAGAAGTATGTGAGGTCCTAAGGTGCCTGCTTTGAAGGGGACTCAGGCATAATTGTCCTGTGTACAACGATTCTTGTATCTTCTTCAATAAATGTCTCTATGTTTCATATTACATGGCTGGATATCTTCTGGACAGACCTTGTATATGTAGTGACTATTTTCAAAAGACATTTTTGAGAAAAGGTAATAAATGGCTACTACACAGTTTCCTCTTCTCACACTACAATAAGAAATGTTAATATCTCTAAAAATGGTTACATTATTTATTTAAAAATTTTTATTGAATTTATTGGGGTGACATTGGTAACAGGATGATATAGGATTCAAATGTATATTTCTATGATACGAGATCCATATATTGCACTGTGTGCCCACCACCCAAAGTCAAACCACCTTCCTGTACCATGTATTAGACACCCCCACCACCTTCCCTCTGGTAACCACCATACTGCTGTCTGTGTTCATGAGTTTCAGTTTTATATCCCACATATGAGTGAAATCATACGGTTCTTCACTTCTTCTGACTGACTTATTCACTTCACATAATATTCTCAAGGTCCTTCCATTTGCCTCAAATGGCAGCATTTTGTATTTTCTTATGGTCGAATAGTATCCCATTGAATATATGTACCACATCTTCTTTAGCCAATCCTCTATCAAAGGACACTTTGGTTGTCTTGGCCACCATTAATTTTATCTAAGGTACTGTAAAAGTACAATCACTTTATTTACTAGTTCAACTATAACTCTCATTGGAAATGATGCATCTACTTATTTAGATTTTATTTGGAAACTACAATGGAGATTATTCTTTAAGCCTTTTCTTCTTCAAAATATATAGCTTCATGATATGACAGAACTATAAATTGTATGTTTCTTATCATTGGGTTTTTGAGATGTCTGGAAATCTTTTATTACTTCAGAATCAATGTCAATTTCAGGAGTCCACAATTAACCCCAAGGTCACTGACATGTCTCATGAACTGCTGGTAAAGTAACTAAAACGTGGAGTATAAAATTCTGAAAGAAAACATGTCTTTTGGCAGACAACCAGGTTTAAATGATGCTAGCCTTGACTGGTGTAGCTCAGTCCAGTAGGTTGGGTGTCATCCTGCAAACCAAAAGGAGGCCAGTTCGATTCCCCATCAGGGCACATGCCTAGATTGCCAGGTCCCTGGCTGGGGGTGTGTGAGGTACAATCAATCAATGTTTCTCTCACACATCTCTCCCTAAAAATAAGTAAATAAAAAAAATCTTTTTTTAAAAAAAAAGAAATTACATGATACCAAAGTACCCAGATAAAAACAGAATTCCCTTAGACATCTGTTTGCTTAAAGACATCTGGATGCTTGACAAGATGTAGACATAAAAGGTGAATGACTGTCTAATTTCAACACTTTTTATCCAAATATAATGCATTGCTTGGAAACAGTCAGAGACTTATAGTATTAAGACACAAAATGAGCTAAATTCCCCTTTGAGGTTTGTGTCAAATATGAATATGACATCTGGGCTCTTTAACAGTCACTCAACATTCAGTCACTTTGAACACACAATTGATTTTTGAGATTGGTTTGAATTGTCTAGAGCTTAGAATTAAATTTCAGAAATATGAAGAGAAAATACATTTAATATATTCTTTCTTCCAACTTTAAAATAAGACATTTATTTTGTATTGTTATTTTTGAAACAACTCGATGAAAACTATCAATCTAAGACCAATCTTTTCCCATAGAGTTGTCACCAAAATTAGATTTTTCTGGCTTTGCCTATGGAACTATTATAAATTAATGAGATACACAGGTGACCTGATGTGAGAGTATCCTGCCATATGCAAGTAGCTGCTTTCTCAAAAGCTATTTGAGTACAGTTTCCTTCCTCTAATGAGCCTTCAATTAATCGCCAATTATATTAATTCTAAATGTATTAGTTTACTTTGAAATATCATATACCAACTAATATATTTCTCCCACCAACCTCATGAAGTATATTCTATTCATTTTCCACAGACAGGGAAACAAATCCAGGCTATCCAGGTAAAAGTTCACGTTGTTAATCCTTACTGTAAGCCCAATTTCAAACTCTGAGACTACCTCTTAGGCTGGGTAACTTTGGGTGTCACCACTCCACATAAAACCCATCAGTAAGTTATGCCTATCTGACCTCTAGAGCATACCTGAGGTCTACCTATTGTTCTCTACATCTCTTCTCTAGATGGCTATAGGCTGAGCTACCTTTTCCACTCATACCACTTCTCCACATCACTGATAGAGTGATCTTTCAAAAGTAAAAATTAGATATTGTCGCTCCTCTGGTTTAAATCTCTCTAACGGATTTCTATTTCTCTTAGAATACAATCCAAACTCTTCCCAAGTCCACAGAGGCTTGTGGGTTCATAGGCTGCCTCCCTCCCTGAGCTCTTCTCTTACCAGGTTCTTCTTCAGTAAACTCTTGACACAGTAAGCAAGCCATTTCCTGCCTTACAGCCTTATAGTTGCTATTCCCTCTGCCTGAACGGATTTTCTTCATAATTTTGAATGGTTAGTTAATTCTCATCTCCCTCAGGAAGAACTAAAGGAACCGCCCTCATTTGCCCCATCCCACATTACATCCCTGACTACAAATCCTAAATGGGCACTCAATGATTATTTTTTCTTAGTAATATTCACTTTACTACTCAGTAAAACAATATCTTACCCAAATCCTTGTCCTCAAATCATCCCCTCTTACTAAAAGCAAATTACCTTGCCTCAGTGTTTAATAAAGAGAAAAGAAACAATAAATGGGCATTA
>PVKM010047005.1:0-11558 GCA_004027735.1 Carollia perspicillata
AGGTCACCAAGAACTGTTGTTCAAATAATTATATACCTAGTCAATTTCAAATAATTGTTTGTCTTTCTAACAGAAGCCCCATAAATCAGAGCACTGGGTGTCCTTAGGAGTTGGGTATGAGTTTTCTCATCACTGACAATAACTCAGAAGCAGATGGGGGGGATCAGATGACCAAATCACAGTCACAGTAGGGTGACCTGAAAATCTGACCCTGAATTCTGAGGTCACCAAGGCCCAAATATCTCTTTGCTGCTGTACCCTAGCCACTGAAACCCTGCTTTTGTTTTCATTTCCTGTTATTCCAATTGGTCATCATTCTTGGCAGGTGAGCATTTACCTTTCTAGTTTCATCATTCAAACCCCCATTGCATCAAAAGCACAAGAGCAGCTGTGGCTTTAGGAGCATAGTGACTTTGATTTGCTTGATTTTTAGATAAAGAAGCATCTGATTTTTGCAAGATGGTAACAGCAAATGTGAAAGTAAAAGATTGAGTTCAATGACTGAGGCTGTGTTTTTAAGGGCATTTTAAAGATGTTTGAAAGTGACTTTTTTTCCTCAAGTAAATGAGTTGATATTTTAGGCTAATTCTTTTGGGGTTATTAGAGATAACCTAAAATTGCCCCATTTGAATATAGTTTCTGGTGGTTGTCCTTATGTAAGATGAGTTATCACCAAACTATATAAAGAAAAATGCCTAATTTTACTTACATAATTATTTGTGATATTTAGTCCCTATTTCATGAAATTAATCTGTCAATGAAAGAATCTTTCATTTGAAAAATATATGAGAAAGTATTGTTATGACTAATTTTCTACTCTTCTTGATTCTACACTTTGGAAAGGTCTGACATTTGAGTTGATGTGAAACATTTTCTCTGAGGTTTTGTAGTTCACCGTTTACTCATTTGGAAAATCTTAGTATGCCATTCAAGGACTTTGGAACGCAGTGTGTTCTCCTGGTATTAAGCAGGCAGTTAGGCTTTGCTGATGCCCAGTTTCCTTCATCTATGATATTGAAAGAATGCTATATACTGTGCAGAATCCTGAAGGTGCTTAAAGACAGGTGTGCAAAGCCCCAAGGGAGAACCAGAGGTACTGGGCATTCAGGAAGTGGCCTGAGTATATTAATATTCTAATGCACAGTGTTGACAGTACACACTATTGTTACCACAGCAGTAATGCTGCTAGTGTATGAATACCTTTTTCTTTGTTCTCCACCATAACTCATTAGAGTATTTTTATCTGGGGACAAAAAGGAGACACTGAGCTCTCCCTGCTTTGAAGCATAAACTGAGTCCTATGATTTTAACATAGTTGAGGTGTCTTGTAAATGGAATACTTAAAATAATGATTCCTTATGATTTGGGTCATGGAAATTCAGTGATCTGTTGTTGACTTCAAGACAGTGTGCTATAATGTCATTGTTATAATAAATTTGAAAGCCATTCCTTCTGTGTCAGAGGTGACTCATCTGGGACTACAATTGTTACTGTTTCCAAAGGAATTTCTGCATTGTTTCTGCAAATAACCAGACGGCATTTCTCCATGTGTTGGTAAAAGTGAAGGTCACCACAGAATGTTAACAATGATAACTTTTCAACACTCTTGTCACTTTCATGTCTGATATTTTCTTGGTAGTGGCTTTACTGTTGACATTTGTATTAGTTGATACTTAACTTCTGTGCTTTATGGAGGAAGCTTTTGTCACCAGGTCCTACTATCGAGGCCAATACGAATGATCACATTAAGAAACTCAGAAAATCAGACCCCTTCTTCTCATTTTGATGATATAATAGTAAACACGACTTAGATCAGTGGATACAGGCTGGGCCTGAGGGACTGGGTCTTCTTAGATGGAGGCATTTGTTCAGAAGAGGAGACATTTGGCCTCAGGGGAGCAGAAGCAGATGCCACAAGGCTTGGAGGCCCCAGGAGGTTGGGGGCAGGGATGAGGGCAGGAACAGGACTACAGATGAACTACCTCTGAAAGGGACAGGCAGTTCCAAAAAGACTCCATGTGCCATAAAAAAATGCCATCTGAGTGTAATATGCATACATTTTAGAAATTGAACATAGTTAGGCTCTTTGGTTACAGAGATGTGTGAGTTCTCTGTAGTTTTGCATAGACTATTGCTCTCCCTCACTGTCTCCTGCATGGCTCCTTCTGGTGGATGACTGATGGAGACAGTTTTGGAGAAGACATTCATCATGGCAATGAGTTAGGGCAAAATTATCTCAAAGGGGGTTCAAGTTCCCATTTAACTAAAAATGTAATGTTAAAACCTTTGATAAGGAATTCTCTTTAAATCCTTTGAAATCCAACTCCTGGGATTTCTAAGTTTCTATACTTAATATATTAAGAATTCATTATCTCACTTCAATAAATTGTTGAATATCTTCAAATGTTTAATAAATTCATATTTTTAAAAAGATTAGATTGATTGATTAATTGATTGATTTTGCTTTCACTGTGGTAGCTGATATGTTGCTCTTTTGTGGAGAAGCCACATAGAAATATCTGCAAAGGTCATTTGGATTAGACAGAGCTTCAAGAAGTACTTAAGAACAGAGCATGTAACAAACTGGGTTTTTCCTCCATAGCTTCTTGAAGGCTCACAGTCCCATGTCTGCAGCCTAAGAGGTACTTGGGATAAAGCTTTGGATGTTGTCCCAAAAGCTTCATCCCTCTTGGACTGTGAGACCTCAATGTCAGCTCAGGTAGCTTTTTTGGCAGACTTGAAATATGTTTGAAGATGTGTATGTGTTTTAATGAGCTGAGTTCTTAATTGTGGGGGGGAGGGAGCACCATAGATAAGAATAAGTCTACCAAGACATGATCTGCTTGGGGAGGAAAGACTGACCAGTCTCTCAGAGGAGAAAGGTCTTGAACCTCACTTTCAATGGGCTTTTATTTGGTTTAACTTGCATAGGGAAGCATATGAAAGAAAGGAGGTATGGTTTATAGGTAACATTTCTGGGATCATGGGTGTCTTTGAGTCAGGGTCTGGTAGACAGGATGACACCAATGGCTGTAAAATCTTGGGAAATAAGCTTATTTTGTGCTTGGGCCCTTAATATTTAAATTGAGAACATTCTTAGCAAAGCAGGTTTCATAGGACTTTATGCCTTCTTTATTAGTCCTGATCGGCCCCCATTGGGAACCATCAGTTGAGGCACAGGGCTACACCCCCCTTCGGCATAATTTCAGGCTTGAATCAGGCAAGGGAAGCAAGGCAGCCAAGAGATTAGGAGACTTTTTACAGATACAATGAGGACTCAGGCTATGATAAAGCTGAGGGGTGAGGGTCTTTTGTCCCTTCTCCACAATCCCCTAAGTCCTTCCCTGATGACCCCTTTGCAACTGTGCCTGTCATAGTTTGTTCCTTCCTTGAGGAATCTTACCCATCACTGAATATTCAGCAATCCTGCAGGGTCCAAGTACGGTGAAGTAAATGGGGCAGAGGCTGTGCCCCTGCTGGGAGGATAAGTTTTGTCTCCTTAGTGGCTAATAGTTCCAAGGTCCTCTAGCCATGGGGCCTTCTCACCTGTCAGTGGGGTAACAGCTCCTGAAACCAGGCAGGATGGTTCCCAACACTTAATGGCCAGATGAATATCTCACCCAAATTTCCCCTGTACTTGGAATTGGCAGAATGATTCCATCCTAAGTGACAGCATCAAAACCAAGATCATTTGTACATAGTGGTTGAATTGATTGCCCCCACCCCAGTCTTCCAGATGGGTGCTATTGCTAAGCCTCATTTAAAGGCTTTACTTTATGGGAGTGCACAGAAGACCCTCATGTGCCTGACTCATCATGAACAGATGCCTTGTGATATGTCATTAGAACCTTCTGAAAGGATTAATTTCCCCTACAAAGGAACAATTAAAAAGGTTCAATTATTTGATCACTAACCTCAAATACCAGAATAGTGAGTTGGAAAGGGATGTGAGTATGTGATCAGAATAGGCCCAAAACGCAGCTTTAGTTTCATAAGGCACTTAGCAAAGTACCTCCGGGATTGATTAATCAATGCTGGACCAGGATAATACCTGGTGCCATGCCAGCTCTTTCCCAAAGATTATCTTATTTAGTGCTTCCTTTTGCATAAACTGGACAGATGAAAACAAGGATAAGATATAAATTATAGATTTATATAATAAGTGAATTTTTAAAATGAAATAAAATAATAGATGGTCTTTCTTGAGCATTCTCTATATGCCAGGTACTGGCATATTTGACACTTAACAACGGTCATTTCATTTTATCCTCACAATGATACCATGAGGCAGGTAATGACTGAGAATGATAATCCTTGGGTCACAAGGTGGATATCTGATGGGAGTAAAGGTGATAGTAAAAATCTAAAAGAGCAGTCATCTGATTCTAAATCTAAAATATATCCCTGGTAATCTATCTTTTACCTCGGATATATTTTAGCTTCTTACAATTACATTCAGGGCAATATATTTTCCTAGAGTGATGATGTAATAAGGTAGCAAGTAATGAAGACATAAATATTTTGAATCCTATTCAAGTTTAATATTTAAAAAAATACTTAAACATTTTTTTTGTGAATGATGGAAGCCTAACATATATGCCTACAGTGTTCTTCTAGGAAGAGCATTTGCCTGTTACCTTCTGGAGGTCACAACTTGTTTCTTCAAATTCTTTCTATTTCATGTCCAATCTCATTCTGTTAATGCCCTATGGGTTGTCTGAGATGCATTACAGAATTAAAATTTTCTCTTTACTTTATCCCTACAGTAACAGATGCTGACACTTACATTCACGAGTGGTGCTGCAGTATGTGCTCTCTTAAGCGATGGACTGTGACTCTGGCACACATGTGTGTGTTGCTGCAGTGTGTGCATTCTTAAGTCTGTCTAAGTGACATACATAACTCTGGAACTCACATGTGTGGTACAGCATTGTGTGCTCCCCTAAGTGAGCTACATTTCAAATGTTAGCAAAACTTAGTCATAGAGATGCAATCCTGTTTAGTTTTTTTTTTTCTGCTACTTTTATTTTTTGTCTGAACACCGAAGTTGAGAGAGATTAACCTTTAGGAATGAGTGTCACTAAAGTCAGCTACTCTGGAAGTACATGTCTTCACTGTGTTTTCATCTCACCTCTCCTTCCACTGAAAGAACATGTTCTCTAGAATATCTATTTTTAGAGAAGTAGTAAAAAGACACAATCTGACATGGCTAAAATTTTAGGAAGACATGTTATAAGAGAAAACTATCTTTTTAGTAAGTGAGTGAGGCACCAAAGTGGTGCACGTTATGCTTTTAGTTGTGAATGTTGGGATTTTTTTTAACTTACACTGACTGCTTCAATAGTTTCCCAAACTCCAAATCTATCTGTAACCTTAGAAAAAATTATCTCAGCTCTTTTCTCCTCTCCTATAACATACTGAGGGCCAGCTTGGTGTCTTCCTGTCACAAAGCTGTTTCCAATGAAGAGAAAATTTTCCAATGTGTTTTTTCTGCTGACAGAGGAGAGACAAAAGGGCAGGGCCTTCCATGGTAAATGGAAGTGCAATGAGAGGAGACAGAGAAAAGCACATCCTCTCATGTGCTTGAAGAGGAAGTGGAGATTACTTGGGCTAGTCTGGGTTCTGCTGAGGTGAGGCCAGAGCTCTTTAGAACTGAAGGCTGAAGGAGGCCAGTTATCAAGAAAAACAAGAGCCAAAGCTCCTGGGAGCAGGACTGGAATCCTAGACTCACTTCAAGTTGACTAGTCAATTAATGTCCAACTGGGATAAACCATAGAACCTTGAAGACCAGTGATGCCACCAACATACTCCTGAAGATCAACACAAGGCCAGAAGGGACTCCATCTCCCAACATGAAGATATGCCAGTCACCCTGACCCTCACACCTGGGAGATAAGCAGGAAGTAGTAGCTGACAGAGACCAGCCATTGTAATCTGAGAGGGCTGGGTGTTGCTTCCAAAAGAATGTTCCAATGATCTGATTCAGAGGTCAGGTGTTATATTTTCCTGAACATTTGAGTTTAAATGCACAGTGAATGTACAAATAGGTTGAAATGTTTCAACCTTATCACACATGTTGATCCCAGATATAAAGTATTCAGCTGGCATATTAGTAGAGAGAAGAATATCTGAGAGTTTTTGAAATTGTACCTCTTTGTTGCCTGTACCTAAATGGACTATTACTTTGTGGTTTGTTTAAAGCTGCCAATGACATTAAAGATAGTACACTAAATGAATCACCATCTCAAATAAATGTTGGATAAACCAGAGTTCTAATTCAGAGGCCTTTCTGAGTAGTCCTTAAATCCCTTTTGGTACACTAAATGTTTTTCTGCAAATCTTCCAGTCCTTAATGACAGCCTTATTTAGCTCCTTCTTTTGTTTCTCTCTCACTTGGCTCCCACTAGTAATCATCTCAGACTTTATATGGAAAGTCCTTGCTTTTCCAGTGTGGACTTCTTTTTGGAATTTCTGAAATGAGAAGAATGACTCATCAACATGAAGATATCTCAAATGCTGGTATTATGGTTCAGTACCTTCCGATGAGATCCTGGTGCCATGCTGTCAAAAGTCTAGGCTGCCCCTTGCTGACCCTCACCTAAAGTTCACCTCCTTTGAGATCTAGGTCATGTTAAGTTGGACAACTAAAATGACAGGGGAGTTCATCTTGCTCTCTTTCAGCCCAGAATTGAGGGGAAATCTGGGATTTGGGCTTGGAATTAGAAAATATTTGAGCTGGCCAGCCAGGAAGAAGGGCCTAGGGCATGGCTCTTGGTCTTACTCTGTTCTGTTACTTATAGTCTGGCAAGTCAATGTGTAGATTAGCAATAAATAAACTGTCTCCATGCATGCCTTAGTCACTCTTAACATACATTCTGGGCAATACCTTTCAAGAAACACTATTGCACAATGAAATTCATTTATACAAGTAACTTGTAGGACCAACGTTTTTATTATTTTTTTAATGTCACAAAATTTCCATGACTTCAGCATCTGGGAATACCATAGTAGTGGACTGGGTACCCTATTAGACAGGCCTAAAGGGGAGCAGATGTAAATTCTGAGCATAAAGTAAGAACAGATGGGGCTCTGCAGGTGAAATTGAACTTGAGTCTTTCAAGGTTCACCATGCTGAACACAAAACCCCATTAAGCTTATTCTAATAAAGAGTAAACTGATAAATTGCATGGTAGTGTCCCCCTCATGAATTTCCAAGGCACTTAGCTGTCAAAAATTTCTGTAGCAGGGGTTAAGAAAGCATTTTCTTGAGTGCAGCCTGCTCATTTGCAATGGTAAACTTTTTAAGCTGTGCTTTCTCTTACTTGGGACTGTAGGAAGGTGGCAATTCTATAAAAAGAGAAAATATTTGACGTCTTTCTTTTTCATTTTTAGCCAGGTGCTTGCTTCTCCTTTCCTCTATAATTTTCACCTTCTCCATTTAGAGATTATGCACCCACTGAAACTCTTGCTGGCCAGACAAGCTGACCTGTATGCTGGCCAGTCAGAAGCCTTCTGAGGTTTTGAAAAGACCTGACCTCATCCCACACTTGTTGCTTTCTGTGCAAGAGGCCAAGATCTCTGACACCATTATTATAGTCAGGGAAAGATGGAGCTAGTGTACAATGTGTTGTTAACTGGTGCTATGTGAGTGCCTTCACCAGCTGCTACTTCTCAAATGGTATAGAACTCTGCAAGTTGTAGGAAACAATTAGGTTCTAAATTTATCCAAGTCTGTGTGAGTGGCCTAAGAAATCCAAAAGGAAGCTTTTCTTTTGGTGCAGGAGGAAGCTCCTTACCTTGTGATTTGTCTTTTGATTTTAGACTGAAGAGGAGAGCTGGGGTTGCGGCATCTAAAAGATGAGGCTGTGTTGTGTTGTCTCTTCTGTTCCTCATCTCACCACTAGCTGCGTGGAATCCAACATCATACTCCTTTGCATAGGGTAAAGAGGACACTTACTTATCCCACTCTTTCTCCCTGGTTTGACCTTTCTGTGGTTAAGGAGGGAATGGCTACAGGTGTGGAAGTTTCTTGGGTTAGTGGTCAGGGATATAGAGGTCTGCGGAGATAATTTTCTCTTGTTTTTCCAGGAGTCCAAATTATCCCTCTCAAAACAAAACAGCATGTGAATTCCAAAGGAGCTCAAATTGTGAGTGTAGTTTGCTTAATTTATTGGGGCTAGAGTGTAGGGCCTTGAAAAGTCAGGTAAAAATTGTAAAAATGCATGCAGTTGTCTGAGATTGTAAATATATGAGAGCCACCTGTATATATACTTCAAAAGGTGTGACACAGTATTTTTGACCATCATGATGGCATAACCAACTAGGATAGAGTCTGTTTCCATAAAAAAATGATTCTGTTTTTGCACAATTAGGATGGTGACACTGGAAAACAGCAGGGGAGTTTGCTGTCATCCTTGCTTGCAAACCTGCAAAGTAGGGTGTGTGACTACCTAAGTATTGGATTAAAAGTTTAATGTTTCAGGTGGTGCCTTTAGAGTCAAAGTTGATCAAGAAGCATTATTAATAAAATAGGGGTAAATATTTGCCTTATTGTGAAAATAATGCCTAAAACTAAGTGCTCTATAAATAGCAGCTATTACTATTATTATTTATCATTCTTCAGAGTACCATATAGTAACTCAATTTTTTAAATCAATTAGTTTTTATATTTCTAATAACAACAAGACCTCAGTGTTTGAGGCATGCCTAGCTTGTTTTGAGCATTGAATATTTAATAAACAATTTTAAGTATCATTGTGATAGCTGGCAGATAAAAACACAAGATATGCAGTTAAATTTGATTATTGGGTAAACAACAGAAAATTATTTATTATGAGTGAGTCCCAATAATTGCATGGGATATAATTACACTAAAAAAGTATTCATTGTTTATCTGAAATTAAAATTCAAATGGAGTTATGTTTGCTAACTATGATATCTCCAGCCATGACTACTTCTGGAGTGATTGCTGTCTTAGGAGTGCATGCCTCTAAGAATGTAGAATCTTGCAGTGCTGAGAACTTGAGGAAGGTCTGTGAGCTGAACCATGGTGTTTTATGTTCCCCTGAGCCACAGGAACTCTTTGTACTGATTTTCTTTAAATAGTTCTATTTTAGTTATAACTAAACAGTCCACAACCATGGTGAAGTTATTGAGGCCATAAATGACTGGCTTCCCTGAAGTTTGCATGAAAAAACTGAACTGCACAAACTCAAAGGTGAAACTAGGTCAAGTGGCAGAGTTGTGGTAAATATTTAAATTATTTTGATTCCAAAAATTTCCACCCAGAAAATTCTAGATTAAGTGACAACATGAGACATAGAAAGAGAGCTTATGCAATGCTCTTTGGGAATGGAAGTGCTTGCAAGATGGAGGTGTAGGTAGATATACTGTGCCTCCTTGCATAACCAAAAGAAGGACAACAACAAATTTAAAAACAAAAACAACCAGAACTGCCAGAAAATCAAAGTTTGGAAACCAAGGAGTTAAAGAACAAACATTCTTCCAGACTGGTAGAAGAAACAGAGATAAACAGCTGGGGTGGAGAGGACTCCTAGCAAGGTGGTAGCTGGAAAATCAGGTGGGTGATGTGGTGTCTGGCCAAGCAGGTGGTCCCACATTTTCACATGGATAAACTTGGAGGAAAAACTTGGGAGCGAGACAGACCACACAACCCAGGATTACAATGAGGGAAAATAAAGCCTCAACACTTCTGACTAAGAAAACCTCTGGGGGTTGCAGAAGTGGGAGAACTCCCAGCCTCACAGGAGAATTCACTGGAGAGACCCATAGGGTCCTAAAACATACACAAACCCACCCACCCACGAATCAGCACCAGAAGGCCCCGATTGGCTTGTGGTTAGCAGAGGAAGTTATTCAAATCAGGCTGAGAGTCCAGCAAGTGACATAGTTTCCTTTTGGACCCCTCCCCTACATACAGCACCAAAATACAGCAATGTGGGTTGCCCTGTCCTATGAATACCCAAGTCTCCACCCCTTACTATGTAACAAGTGCACCAAGACAAATTGGCCCAAATGAAAGAACAGATCAAAGCTCCAGAAGAAAACATAACTAAGTGATGAAGAGATTGCCAACCTATCATATGCAGAGTTCAAAACACTAGTAATCAGTATGCTCACAGAAATGGTTGACTATGGTCGCAAAATAGAGGAAGGAATAAAGGCTATGAAAAGTGAATTAAAGAAAAATACACAAGGAAACAACAGTGATGGGGAGGAAACCAGAACTCAAATAAATGGTTTGGACCAGAAGGAAGAAATAAACATTCAACCAGAACAGAAGGAAGAAAGAATTCAAAAAAATGAGGAGAAGCTTAGAAACATTGAGGACAACTTTAAATGTTCCAACATTCAAATCATTGGGGTACCAGAAGAAGGAGAGGAAGAGTGAGAAATTGAAAACTTATTTGAAAATATAATGAAGGAGAACTTCCCTAATTTGGCAAAGGAAGTAGACTTCCAGGAAATCCAAGAAGCTCAGAGAATCCCAAAGAAGTTGGGCCTAAGGGAGCACAACCCAGGCATATCATAATTACATTACCTAAGATTGAAGATAAGGAAAGAATCTTAAAAGCAGTGAGAGAAAAGCAGAGAATTACCTACCAAGGAGTTCCCATAAGACAGCTGATTTCTTAAAAGAAACCTTGAAGGCAAGAAGGGGCTGGAAAGAAGTATTCAAAGTCATGAAAGGCAGGGACCTACATCCAAGATTACTCTATCCAGCAAAGCTATTATTTAGAATGGAAGGACAGATAAGGTGCTTCCCAGATAAGGTCAAGTTGAAGGAGTTCATCATCACCAAGCTCTTATTTTATGAAATGTTAAAAGGGCTTATCTAGGAAAAAGAAGATGTTAAAAAATATGAACAATAAAATAATAACAAACTCACAACTATCAACAACTGAATTAAAAAAACACAAACAAACTAAGCAAACAACCAGAACAGGAACAGAATCACAGAAATAGAGATTCTGTGATTTATGGAGGGTTATCAGCAGTCAGAGGGAGGGGGAAAAATTGGGGGAAGGATACAATAATAAGAAGCATAAATAGAAGGTACAGAATAGACAGAGGAGGTTAAGAATAGTATAGAAAATTCAGAAGCCAAAGAACTTATATGTACTACCCATTAGACATGAACCAAGCGGGAGTGGATGTGGGTTGCAGGGGGTCCTGGGCAGAGGGGAATAAAGGGGGGGGAATAGGAACACTGTAATAACATAATCAATACAATATATTTAAAAATGAAGTACTTGCAAATGTATTGATCAATTTGATTACCTGGCTCTGTAATTATTGTTGGTGACTTCTCACATTTTTTATATTTCTAGGTAAAACTAGAATTATATTAATTCTATTCCTAGTTGTTGGCTAAGGAATTGCTTTTTGCAGTATCAAAAATGTCCATGGTCACTCACACATGTGCACACTGGCTCAGATAGGACAGTGTAGACATACCATTTACTTTACATGCACTTCTTTGGAACATGGGATGGAACTGGAGTCCCAGGAGAAAATCCACAAGGACATGGGGAAAT
>PVKM010047006.1:0-11558 GCA_004027735.1 Carollia perspicillata
ATTTGCTGTACACAATGCTCTATAGGACCCCAAAGGACTAGAGGGGCAATGAGGCCAGTATGGAACCCTGATCCACACAGAGAACTTCCAGGCTGAGCCATCACCACCATGTGCTCCTCAGAGGGCAGACTGTGCAGCAGCTTGGCCCAGAAGTGGCCGTGTAACCCTAGGAAGAGTGGGAAGCCCCTGCAAAACAGCACATTTGGGGCCACATCCACCTGCGCCTTGGGGAGCACCTAGGGAAGACTCTGGCCATGGTGGAAACACCCACAGGTGACAGCCCTGGGATCTCTGGGGGTGTGAACAGCAGCTCTGGGCATTGTAATTGCTCCTTGCCCAGTGACCAACTGTACCTGGGGTAGCTTCAGGCTCTTCCAGCATTCCAATTTGGTCTGGGCCTACTCCTTCTGGAAGTCAGGAGCCATGTAACAACAACAGTGCTTGATGTTCCTCCAGGTCCTCCTGCCCCATGGCAAGCTGGAGCCCAGCAGCATTTCTGCCAGGAAGGTGGTTAAGTGGATGCCCACCAGGTACATACACTTTGGGGCAGGTGGTAGCTCTGGAAGACAAGCACCATGCAGGTGACCCTATGGTCCATGTCTGCTACCAGCCTGCCAAACTGCCCGTGTGCACAAATGGACAGCACTGACTGGGAAGCCACGTACATGGCAAGGGAATGCAGGAACTTGAAGGCCACATTAACCAGATTAAAAAATTGGTGGTGGGGCCGAAGGTTGGTGGGAGAACAGCAGCAGGTGGTCTGGGGTGGCCATGTGTAGGTCTTGGTCCAGCAGGTGGTTCCAGATGAACTTGGCCTCATCCCAGTTCACCCCTATGTCTTTCTTTATCTCCTGCTCAAGGATTAGTTCTGGGAAAGCTCTGTGGTAGCTGATTTCTTGGACTGGAAGCCAACAATGGTGGTGTAGGTGGGCCAGGTCTGCCCCATGAAACCCACCTTACAGGTGCCTGTGCTCATGTCAATGACTACCGCACTAGTCTTTGGTGGCAACCTGTCATTAACCAGGCTGAAGCCATCTTGCTGCAGGGTCTTATTCACCAGGATTGAGGTGTGTTTCAGGCTGTGCCACGTGGCCTCTGAGGAGCACTGGGGCTCTGAAGGATTATGATTTACATCTATGGCTGAAGGTGGCTGGGTGGGTTCCTGGGCGAAGCTGACCACTTTTCTCTGGGATGTGTGGTAATGGGAAGAAATAGCTGAGGCTGAGTCAGGGACAAGCATTGGCAGAGAGTAGAGGAGGCTAGCATATGACATCAACCTTCTTGCTGTCCCCTTAAGAAGATTTTACAATGCAGTGGTGGGGGTGGTGCCCCTCCCTGCCTCAAAAAGCTCCCAGGGTACTCATCCATGTTGCATTTACACCAAAGTGTCAGATTTGGAGGAGGAGGTATTTCTGACCCAGCTCCCTACTCCAGAATTAGAAAGACTCAGGAATCCTTTGCTTGCTGCCTTGTCTCGAAGTTATTTTTAGTGTGGTGTAGAGAGCTGATCACAAGCCTCATTGGAATATCAATCAGATGGTGGTCAGCTAGGATGGCTTTCCGGTTTCCAAGAGGACATAGAAGCCAGCCTAGCATGGGGGGCAAGGTGAGTCAGATACTGCTGCAATAGGTTCTTTGACTCTTCTATTCCTACTGCCTGGAACAGCCTCCCTTACCCATTCCTCCACAGCAGGAATTTGCCTCTTCAAATCTCAATGGGATACCTCCTCTTCCTAGAAGCCTTTCTGATTTCTGCTCTAGTCCTGAATGTGTCATGGGGATATCAAAGTGAAAAAGTTTAATTTACTGGTTGAATGGTGATTTATTACCCTGGTTATAGAGTGAGGTTTAAGTTTTTTAATTAGTTAACTAATTAATTAATTTTATGTGTGATCTAATGCATGTTTTTGGAAATGTTCTTTACTCAGCTATTTCTTGAGGATCCAAGTACATTCCTCTCTAGGCTTTATCATGATATAATTTACATACATACATAATGTGTTGATTTGACACACATTATCATTACAAAATAATAACCACCTTAGAGTTAGCTATCACCTCCATCAGCTCACATAATTACAGTTTCTTTTTTTGTGGTGAGGACATTTCAGGTTTACTCTAAGTAACAGCCAAGTATATAATACAATATTGTTAATTATAATCACTTTGCTGTCCTTAGATCCCCAGAACTTACTCATCTTATAACTAACAGAAAGTTTGTACCCTTTGACCCAAATCTCTCTATTTTCCCCATGCCCAGGCCCTGGTAACCACCACTCTACTCTGTTTCTATTATTTGGGCTTTTTAAAATTTCATATATAAGTGAGAAAATACAGTATTTTTTTTGCCTGACTTATTTCACTTTGTATAATGCCCTCAAGCTCCATTCTCAAGGTTCATCCATGTTGTATCAGGTGTTAGACTTTCCTTCATTCTAGAGGCTGGTTAATATTCCAGTGTATGGATGGACCACATCGTGATAATCCATGTATCTGTCGATAAACACTTGGGTCACTTTGTGGCTATTTATTGTGAATAATGCTGCTGTGAACATGGGTGTACGAATGTCTCTTTGGAACCTGCTTTTATATACCCAGAAGTGGGATTGCTTGATTACATGGTAATTCTATTTTTAACTTTTTGAGGGATGATCACACTGTTTTCCACAGTAGCTATGCCATTTTACATTCCCACTAGCAATGTAGAGGCTTCCCCTTTCTCCATATCCTTGTCAAAAGTTGTTATTTTGTGTTTTTTTTAAATTATAGCCATCCTAATGATTGTGAAGTTGTAATGGAGTTTTAAGCATCAGCATATTAGAAAGCCACATATAATTCAGAGAGACTATTCCATAAAGAATTGAATAGACTGTGCTCACAGCCCAGCCTTTTGTACTGATGTGGTTCAACTTTGTGCAGAAGGGTATCTCCCAGAACTCCACCTTATTCAGCACATACTCAGGATAAACCTTTGACCCTGTGAAAAAGTATCTAGGTGAATGTAGGTTACAGCCAAAAATAAAACAATAATTTTTTTTCTTTTAAAGAATCATTGTAGCAAGTCAGAGGATATTAGATAATGGCTTGAAATGGATAAATCTCACTGTCACTTCATGACTTAGAGATGGGTATTGTGTTTGTTTTTCTGATGGGCAAATAGAGGCTCAAAGATGTGAATGAAGTAAGTAACCCAAAGCCACACAGCGGGGATGGAGGAAAGAGCAGGGTATAAATGTAGATCTCCAAAATATTTTAGTGATTGACTTGGATCTGGGAAATTGTGAGGTCTAGGATCCATCCAAAACTGTGTATGGGACTTCTTGAGACTCATTTTTCTCTTGGGTAAAATGGGGATGTTGTGTCTGGCACACAATAGATTCTAAATGCTGGGGTATTTCAGGAAACAGGCCACAAAAATCACTTCGAGGCAGCAAGACAATAATGTGTTTAGATTTACAGATCATTAGATCTGGAGCCAGCTGCTGTGGTTTAAACCCGGCTCCTGCGCTTAATAGCTGAGGCAAACTACTAGCCCCCCTGTGCTTCAGTTTCCCCATTAGCAAATTAGAAGTAACAACAGTACTGACTTCAAAGGGCAACTATGATGATAGACTGTTTGTAAAGTGTTTAGATCTGTGGATGGCACATAGTAAGTGTTCTTTGACAGTCTGTTACATAAATTACAGGCAGTGTGGTCTTTGAATTAGAATTAGGGACTTAATCAGCCATTTCTCTGGGAAGGGCATTTCTTGTGCAGACATCAGTAGGACTTCAGATGTATGCTGTGAACACATTGGAAGCCGGCACCTGTTTTCACCTTTCTAAAGTCTCCTAAATGTCTGGGAAATGAGTTGTATAGCTTTCTGCCAGCAGAGGGTGACCAAGACCACCAATTTCTTTTCCTTCAGCCAAATCTTTTGTTCTCCTGCTTACTTCTCAACTAGGGTTGCAAATTAGAATTACCAGAAGAATTAAAAAAAAATCTTCATGTCCTGGCCGCATCCCAGAACAAATTAAATCTGAATCTCTGCAGATGGAGACCAAACATTGGTGATCTTTCAAACTCCCAGGAGATCTCAGCGTGCAGCAAGTGGTGATACTGATCTGTCTTCAAAGTTCTTGCATTTTTAATTTATCTGGATTATCAAAAAGGATGGACAGTAAGACTGTGGTTGTGAGACAGTTCTCTCAGGACAGCAAATCCTCAGGCTTAAACATGTTTGAGAATCTCCAGGAAGCTTTGTTAAAACAAATAGATCCGTTCCCACCCAGAAATTCTGATTGGCAGGTCCGGGGAAAGGGGGAGCCCTGGGAATCTACACTTCTCATAAGCTCCCAGGTGATACTGATGCTGCTGGTTGCTGGACTTAGCTTTGAGCAGCATTGTCTGTAGCCTTGCAGACATCTGGGAGACAAAAGGGAAAACCTAGCAAAGCTGAAACTGCAGAATTGAATTATTTTATTTCTAAATTAAATTTTTTAATTCAAAAATGTATATTACAAAATATCTTAGGGGAGAGCTGGGGTGGTGGGGAGGGGTGGGGAAAGGCAGAAAACTATACTTGAACAACAGTAAAAAATGTTTAAAAATTTCTGGCTTACAAAAATTATACATACAGTCAAAGCAGCAAAAACACAGAATAAATCACAATAACCAAGCTATGAAAACAACCTAAATGTCAGTGAATGAATGAGTAAAGATGACATGGTATATATATATAAATATTATTAAGCCATGTAAAAGAAGAAAATCTTGCCATTTGCAACAACATGGATGAACTTTGACAGCATTATGGTGAGTAAAATAAATCAGATACCTAAGTACTGTGTGATTTCACTTATGTGAAATCCAAAAAAAAAGAGAGAGAAAGAAACTGGAGAACAAATAGGAATGATGTATTAATCATGTCTTTTTATTCTGTACTTCTGGTCTGTTGACATCTTGTTAACCTGAAAGAGATTGTGACTTCCAAAATTAGCTAATTCCTAGAGATGGCAACTCCCCTGTAAATGCTCCTTTCAAGTGCAAAACAAATAATCTAGAGGCCACATCCCCAGCTACATACTTTATGGCTTTCATACTCAGAGCCACTAATCACCTCAGGGCCAGGTGCCAGACAACTAGGGCCAGCACCTACACCCCAGAGCCACTGAATTATTCAAACCAGGGATTTTGAAACCAGTTTACATGCCTCACCCATTTTTCTTGTGCAAACATAATAAAGGTTCTTGCCCACATTCCTCTCTCACTCCCTCTGCCTCCTGATTGACCCTGGTGCCTCTCCATGTAACCATTCCCCCATGGCATGGTATGCCTCCTTCTTTTAGGAACTGGGAGAAACAAATTAATTTTTCAATGGCAATCATCTCCTGATCCATTGATCTTGCCATACCTGAATAATAACACACTTTTGTTTTAAAACAGACTCCTTCACTCATTCTTCTCAGAATTCTCACTGGATGTCCAGCATTTTTCAGTTGTCCTCACCAATACTCCCTCCTCCATTCCTGCAGTATATTAAGAACTGAGCATCATTTTCTCCCCTTATGTTCAGGTAGGGCAAATTTTAGTTGTAGAGTACCTGACTTTCAGTGCAGTTCATTTTTTCTGCCCTGAAAAGTAGAAGCCAAAAGAAGTGTCTGATAACACCTTTCCCTGGATTCTCCTTCCCTTAACTGTTGGGTGAAGAAGGTGCTGGTGGGCAAAGCAGGGAGTGACCCATTCCTGAGAGGTGTTATCAGGAGTCACTGTGAAATGGGGAGAGCTGATGGGTGTCTCCCTGGGTCTGTTCACTGCCCTAGCTCAGCAGATTTCAGAGCAAGGTAGAGGAAGAACTGGCAGGACTGCCTCTCACCTTTGTCTTGTGCAAACAAAACACACTACAAAATGCTATGGCCTGTGTTCCCAGCCTACAAATATCTGGATATTTCACATCGCCTTTCCATTTTAAGTCCAGAGGAGCTATGTGTGGATGGGTGATAGGAGACTTAAGACTTGGAAAAGTTTAAGTCTTTAATTTTTATCTTAACATAAAAAGTTATAAGTCTAGCAAGTAATGAGTATGTTAAAGCTTTTGTTTCAGAAACTACAGTTAAGGCCCATCCTGGCTCCTGGGAAAAACAGCGGACTTCCTGGGGCACTAGCTAGAGATTACCACCTGGGGACAAGTTGGAGGCATCTGGGCCTTTTGTCTTCCAGGGGAACAGACAACTCCCCTGCCCCACCCCACTTTGGGAACAGCTAACTGCAGAGGACAAGAATGTTGCAGCTTCTGAATCTCAAAGCCCTTGCCACACCTTGTTTGTCCTCCCTCATTTCCCTTATAAAAGGTCTGGCCTGGAAAGAGAAGGGAAGATGGTTTGTTAGGATATGAACCCACCATCTTCTCAGATTGCTGGCCATCTGAATAAAGTGCCCATAAAAGATTCAATCGCTGTCATTGCTTATTGGATTTGGTAGTGACAGGCAACCCGAATGCTAGTGTCTTTTCCAGTTACAAGGGGACCTAGCTGTGAGTGGCCACAAGCCTGATGTGACGCAGACACTGGCCCACAGTGTCCGCAGCATTATGGATGAGATAAGATACATTCACACTGACTACTGAGTCCTGTGGAGGAAAAGGGACAGCATGGCTACACTCTCAAGGGGAGAGTGCCTTGGAGCAGCCTAGTCACTCTCTAAAAAGTAGAGTGCACTGACCCTTGCCTTGACAAGCTTTTATTGGGTTTCAATTTGCACAGAAATACAGATAAAGTTCATTAATCATTGTCAGGCACTAAGGATCAAACAATAGACAGCATACAAAGAACTGTGAAGGCTTATTCTGAGTCATGGTCTGTTAGCTAAAGGCCTACAAAACTTTGGGAAACAAACTCATATCCTGCTTGAACCCTTTTTATTTAATTGAGATCATTCTTAGCAAAGCAGGTTTCACAGGACTTTATGTATTTTTTCTTAGGCCTGACCATCCCGGGAACCCACCCTTTCAGCACAAGGCTGCACCACCCTCGGTCATTGTTTCAGGCTTACATCAGGCAGGGGAAGTAAGACAGCCAAGAGATTAGGAGACTTCTTGCAGACAGAATGAGGACTCAGGCTATGTCAAAGCTGAGGGGTGAGGGTCCATCACCCCTTTTCGCTATAGCCCCTCAAGTCCTTCCCTGGGGTCTCCCCGTGATCATGCCTGTCTTAGGTCGGCCCTCCCTTGAGGAATCTTACCAGTCATTGGCTAACTGATCAAGCACTGGGGGCCAGGCAGGGTGAGGAAAAAGGAGCAGAAGCTGTGCCCCTTCCAGGGAGATAAACTTTGTCTCCTTAGTGGCTTATGGTCTGAAGGTTACTCCCTCAGCCTTAGCCATGGCAGGGTTACAGCTTCTGAAACCAGGCAGGGAGGTTCCCAGTACTGATGGGCATGGTTACTATCTGCAGAGAGACAAGGTCCAGGGACTGGGCTGTGAGCAAGACCAGAGACCTTGGTGGGGCTGGGGCTGGGGCTGGAGCTGTCCTCAGGCCTGAAAGCTTTGGCCACTATGGGCTATGAATGTGGTCCATTGTATATTGCCTGCTTTGTCAAATTCTGGATGAAGAGATTCTTGCCTCCCTTTCTCTGTACATAAGGAAACTTAGAGACCAGTCTATTTACCTAGTGGGCCTGGAGTTTCTTATAGGAACCAAGGCAACACCAACTCTAGACTTTCATTCTGGTTGTCACCAGAAATTTACAATGCAGAGTGTTAGGTGCCATCTGCAATTCTGGTTCTATCTATAGTCTGATAATGGCCTGGAGCCTAGAGGATGTTCCAAAAGATCAACCAAATGAGGGCAAAGTTGGAGGTATGCCCAGCTGCCACAGGAGGATTTTAGAGTGAAAGTTTAGAAGGGATGATGGGGAAGTTCAGGAGAAGAGAGGCAGACAAGAGGGAGCACATTCTCCTTGCATAGGGCCTCCATATGTCTAGAGAGACCACCTGCTTTTCTGCCAATGCATCCCTGGAGTCAGTGATGTGCAGCAAGAGCTGCAAGTCTATGTGGAGCCATTGCCCACCCATGAGTAATGGTAGAGGTCAGAGAACAGAGGACAAACTTGGGGGCACGTGTTGTACCACCCTCAGGCTGCAGGATGTACTAAGCAGGAGGAGGTTCAAGAAGGATGAGCTTGGTCCCTACCTTGCACCCATGTGGTAAGCTAGCCAGGCCAGGAAGCATAGCTTTATGGAGGTAGATGAGGTATGAAAGTGACACTCCATACAGAAGGAGCTAGAAGCATACCTTTTATCTCACAGGTACTCAAGAATGTTTCACATAAAACTCAGACCTAGGACCACCAGTCAGAAATTAGAAGTGAGACTAAAAGAGCTGAAAACATTGGTTTTGGCCTGTGGGAAGTAAGGATCTTAAGCAGGAAAATCTGCAAGCCCATAAGAGGACATCTCTAAGGCCCCAGGAAGCTAGAAGCAGTACATCCCACAGATGCTAACCAGCACCTGTTCTGGGTCCCGCATGGATTGATGATGGGGCTACAGACTTTGGCTAATGAGGTTCTTGCCTTCACACTGCTCCCTATTCCAAAGCCTGAAGCTCTGAAGGGAGGGGGTGTCAAAAAGCCCCCAGCAGAACAGCAGCAGCTATAAATCAGACAGGGGATGGTACCCCACACCAACTGACCTGACTGTGTCCCCAACCTGGGCTGCACTGTCCAGGCATGCATCTCAGTGTTGAGCACAGCCACTAGGAAATGGAATGACCACAGCCAACAATTTTCCCCCAAAGTCTTCCCATCCTTACTTAATGTGACCTTGGTGTTGGGAACAACAAGCGGGTCTCTCAAGATATGCCTCCTGGTTTAGGAGGGGAAGGTTGGCCATTGGAGATGACCATGGCCCTGGGAAAGCCCTGGTAGAACTCCAGGAGGCAGTGGTCCCCTATGTCCTGGCCATGTCCCTGATTGAGAGTGATGGGTGCCAGGCCCAGCCACCATGACAGAGTGGCCACCCAAGGGAACCTGCTTATTCTCCCTGCATCACTCTGCTTAGAGCTTGTGTGTCCCCAGGGCTGAAGCAATGTCAGCAGGCTCTGTGGACACCTTTTGAGTTCTCCTGAAGGAGGCCTGTGAGCTGGAGCAGGGGACATACCTCTCCAGGCCTGGCTCCCCAGCACTTTCTCTCCCTGTTCATCCATGCAGGAGCTCTCTGGTCTCCCTTTGTAGACATAGAGCTGAGAGCTGAGGTGTACTGTGGAAGTTGCAGAGTCAGGGATAGGGCACTCATCTGCAAAAAGAGATGTTTTGCCCTTAATAGAAACACACATCACTAATAAATTCATCTGACATTTCTGCCCATGTAAGGTTCTCCCAGCCCCAGTGCAGGGGGCTCAAGCCTCCCTATGTAAGTCTGCAGAAGTTTATGATGGCCAATTGTTTAACAAACTGACTAGGCCACAGTTCTGAGACATTAGGTCAAACACTGGTCTAGATGTTATAGAAATGGTATACATGTATGTATATATGTATGTATTTTTCAGTGTTGTAAGATTCTTTTATTTCATATGAAGTAGTACAATATATTTTAAGTATATTTTATTGATTATGCTATTACAATTGACCCACTTCTTTTCCCCCCTTTATTCCCCTCTGCCCTGCATGCCCCCTCCCATCACCATTCCCCACCTTAGTTCATGTCCATGGGTCGTACATATAAGTTCTTTGGCTTCTCCATTTCCCATACTATTCTTAACCTCCTTCTGTCTATTTTGTACCTATCATTTATGCTTCTTATTCCCTGTACCTTTTCCCCCATTCTCCCCTGCCCCCTACCTGTTGATAACCCCCCATGTGATCTCCATTTCTGTTATTCTGTTCCTGTTCTAGTTGTTTGCTTAGTCTGTTTTTGTTTTTGTTCTTTTTAGGTTCAGTTGTTGATAGTTGTGAGTTTGTTGTCATTTTACTGTTCATATTTTTGATCATCTTCTTTTTCTTAGATAAGTCTCTTTAACATGTCATTTAATAAGGGCTTGGTGATGATGAACTCCTTTAATTTGACCTTATTTGGGAAGCACTTTATCTGCCCTTCCATTACAAATTATGTATTTTCTGGATAGAGTAATCTTGGATGTAGGTCCTGGCTTCTCATGACTTAGAGTACTTCTTTCCAGCCTTTTCTCGCCTGCAAGGTTTCTTTTGAGAAATCAGCTGATAGTCTTATGGGAGCTCCTTTGTAGGTAACTGTCTCTTTTTTCTCTTGCTGCTTTTAAGATTCTTTCCTTATCTTTTAATCTTGGGTGATGTAATTATGATGTGCCTTTGTTTGTGCTTTCTTGGGTCCAGCTTATTTGGGATTCTCTGAGCTCCCTGGACTTCCTGGAAGTCTATTTCCTTTGCCAGATTGGGGAAGCTCTCCTTCATTATTTGTTCAAATAAGTTTCTAGTTTCTTGCTCTTCCTCTTCTCCTTCTGTCACCTCTATGATTCAGAAGTTGGAATGTTTAAAGCTATCCTGGAGGTTCCTAAGCCTCTTCTCATTTTTTTTTAATTCTTGTTTTTTCATTCTGCTCTAGTTGAAGGTTTATTTCTTCCTTCTACTCCAAATCATTAATTTGAGTCCAGGTTTCCTTCTCTTCCCTGTTGGTTTCCTGTATATTTTTCTTTATTTACTTTGCATAGCCTCACTTTTTCCTCTATTTTGCAACCATACCCAACTATTTCTGTGAGCATTCTGATTACTGGTGTTTGAACTCTGTATCTAATATGTTGGCTATCTCTTCATCATTTAGTTCTATTTTTGGAGTTTTGATTTGTTGTTTCATTTGGCCATATTTCTTTGTCTCAGTGCATATGTTTCATTGTAAGGGGCAGAGCCTTAGGTATTCACCAGGGTGGAGCAACCTACATTGCTGGGTTCTGCTGGTATATATGGAGGAGAGGTCAGAGAGGAAACAATGCCACCTGCTCAGTTCTCAGCTGGTGATCAATCATTTCCCCTGCTACTCAGAGGTAAATTAGGCCTTTGCAGTGCTGATTCCTGGGTGGGTGAGTTTGTGTACAGTGTAGGGCCCTGTGGGTCTCTCCAATGAACTCTTGTATGTGCCTGGGAGTTTCTCCCACTGCCACAACCTCCACAGATTTTTACAGACACAGGTTTTGAGACTTTGTCTTTTTTTTTAAATTTTATTTTAATTCTTATTCAAGTACAGTTTTCTGTCTTTTACTCCCATCCCAGTCCCCCCTCCCAGTGCTCCCCACCTCCCTCCCATTTCCAGCCCCCTTAGTTTTTGTCCATGTGTCCTTTATACTTGTTCCTGTTATCTCTTCCCTTTTTCATTTGAAATTTCCTCCCCTTTCCTCTCCGGATACTGTCAGCCTGTTTTCTATTTCAATATCTTTGGTTATATTTCACTTGCTTGTTTGTTTTGTTGTTCAGGTTCCTGTTAAAGGTGGGATTATATGGTATTTGTCTTTTACTGCCTGGCTTATTTCACTCAGCATACTGCTTTCCAGTTCCATCCATGCTGTTGCAAAGGGTAGGAGCTCCTTCTTTCTTTCTGCTGCATAGAATTCTATTGTG
>PVKM010047007.1:0-11562 GCA_004027735.1 Carollia perspicillata
AGTGCCAGAATGGAGAGTGAAGAATGTCGCCTTAAGGGACTTTGTATTTTCTTCTTTTTGTTTTTATATAACTGACCTTCAATAACTTAAAATAGCGAAAAGGAAGTTAATTGTACTATTTGTATAATTTTACTGAGGCATCTGATAGATTTTGCTACATTTTCTTATGATACAATACTTAAGAAAAAGAGCCCTGGATGAGAACTTACAATTTTTATTTTCTCAAAACTTCAAAGACAGCCCAAAACTTCAACTTGATGACCATGGATGTCCATCTTCATTCCATCTCACGAACTTAGTATTGAACTATGAGGAAGTGTGCAGGTGGTTATTGAATTCTAGATCAATATACACACCGGTGAGAATCTGGTGCCACTAGATAACCTATTCAATAAGCACATCTCTCTAAAACTCTGTAAAGTTTCCTTTTTTATTCCCCTGGAAAATACCTTCAGTTAATTCTTTATTGAGCAAAGAACTCTTTTTATTAGCAGATTGTGTATTTTTTCCTTGTTATCAATGAATTTTCTATGTGGGGCTTAGTAACACAGAACTATTTAAATATAGCAATAATGACAATTAGCATATTAGTAATTAAGGGATAATATTTTTGTGTGTTTTCTCACATTGTTACTCCATTAACTGATCTAACTCATATTTTCCATAGATATAAGAGATTTGCCAATTTGTTCTAATCATAGGCATTTTAGTAACGCTAGTAAAAGTTACAGTCATTGTTAGATATTAGTGTCAGTGTGCCTTGAAAAAAAGTAATGCGTGTTAACAATAAGAATAAAGAAGACATAAGTTGAAACATTTAATTTATCATTTATCTACTTAAGACTCATAATATGGTGCTATAACAAATTCATTAATAGAGCAAATGCATTGCAAGGGAAATGCTAAGAATGAGTAAGGACAGAAACTAAGATCCCAGCCCACTGAGGTCATTGTCAGATTCTTTATGGTTAAAAACCATAAATTTAATTTTTTCCTCTGCATTCTAGGGATGTGCTGTCATATTCCAAATGTTCTCAAGGAGCCTGCTAAATAGTCTGCTAAAATGACATGCATGACATTTTTATGGGTCATCACACTTCTCATCTCTTTATTTGATCTGGTATGTGAAGCAAAATTTGCTTTATCTTATATAAGCCAATTAACTAACAAAATAATTCAGAAAGCTCAAATTACTTTTTTATATGGGTTTGATAAAATTTTATTAGACTATTATTTAGATATATTTATACAACTCTAAGGAATATCATTTAGAAAATATATTCTATTTATCCCTGAAATTGGAAATGAAATGTTTTGTTCTGTATTCTTTAAATTAAATTTATTGGGGTGATGTTGGTTAATAAGACTATATATAGGTTTCAACTGTACATTTCTATGGTACATGATCTGTATACTGCATTGTGTGTTTACCACCCAAAGTCAGATCATCTTCTATCATTATGTATTTAGCCCCCTTTACCCTTTACTACCCACCACCCTTCCCTCTGGAAACCAACTTACTGTCGTCCAGGTCTATGAGTTTGTTTTTCTTCCTGGCTCATTTGTTACTTTCAGTTTAATACCCACATGTGTGAAATCATGTGGTTCTTAACTTTTTCCAACTTACTTTGCTTAGCATATTCTTAAGGTCCATTTATGTTGTCACAAATAACAGCATTTCATCTTCTCTTACCACTGAGTAATATTCCACTGTGCATGTGTACCACAGATTTTGGTCTTCTTTATCCAACAGTCAATTGAAGGACACTGGTTGCTTCCATGTCTTGGCTACTGTGAATAATGCTGTAATGTTCTTGCTTGTTTGTTTGTTTCTTTTTGTAACTCATCTCTTTGGACTATGGTGATTTTATGTAAAAGTTGATTTCCTAATTTGGAAAAAGAAAAATGTGTAATTACAAAAGGGCTGTACTATGAGTTGAATGGTATGCTGTGTCCCCCCAATCCACCCCACCACTGCCCCAGTCACATACTGAAGCCCTAACTCCTAGTACCTCATAATGTGACCTATTTGGAGATAGTGGCTTTAAAGAGATAATGAGCTAGAGAGATAATTAAATGAGTTCATATGGATGAGTCTTAATCTAATCTGACTGGTGTTCTTAAATGAAGATATTTGGACACTCAGAAGAAACATCAGAATAAAGGCCGTTTAAGAACAAAGTGAGAAGGTGCCCATCTCCAAATCAAAGACAGAGTACTCAGGAGAGACCAAACTTATGCACACCTTGATCTTGGACTTTTAACCTCTAAAACTGTGAGCAAATGCATTTTGTTGTGTAAGCCACCCAGTCCATGGTATTTTGTTACGGAAGCCCCAGCACACCAGTATAAGTGGGGAGGTAGCAACAACTTGCATATTTCAATACTTGAAGGGAAAGAAGGGATTGCATGCAATTAATGGCATATAAGCACCTACACAAAAGATGCAGCGACACTTTCTGATTAGAGTATTCTGAATACGGTTTGGCAGACACAGCAGAATGTGAATCCAGTGACTGAGAATTCAATTTGTGAAAAGCTTCCTATGCTGTGGTACATGGCTGATCTTTAATCTGTGGGTGATAATGAGCTATCATAGGTTTTCGAGTAAAAGCAGTAAGAGCGAATTAGAGAATAAAAGGCTCAAGCGATGAAAGAGAAGATTTTATGTCCAGTATTAGAAAGTACATTTTGGAGAATTATTAATTTTTTTAAGTTTAAAAATAGTTATATGGTGTCTTTGTGCGTGACAAATCTAAGAAAAATATTTTTATAAGGAATACTGTGGATCAGAAATGATATAAAATTAATTGTAAGCAATTAATTATAAATACGTATTTTAAATATAAGTCGTGAAATACATTTGGCAGAAGAAGCACTGCATGGTTTTAATATAAAGTAATTGATACATTATGTAACTAATTACTGCCCCAGGAAGCGAATGTTTCTTTTTTTAATTTATTCTATTTTAAACCGTGTTTTCTAAATAGATTTGGCTTATGTTCAGTGTTTGTCAAAAAAGAAAGCTGTAAATAGATTCAAGACATCCATTTTTTTCCTTATTGGAAGAAAAAGAGGAGTAAAGACAGTCCTTTAAAAGTTTGAAGTACTTTAGAAATCTTAATTTAAAAATAAAGTCTAGAGAAGAAAGAAAATGCTGCATACTGACTGAAACTTGCCTGAAACACCAAGATATAACAGTTAACTATAAATTGTGGTATAAGAATACATGTAGTTACGAGATTCAGGAAAAAATAAATAAATCAGAAAAAGAAAAGGCTTTGATAGATGCCCTCTGGTCCTCAGGTTCCCAGGAGTTTTGACTTTGTTTCTCTATCTCCCTTCAGAACTGTTATGTAACCTGCCATTCTGAACCACCACAGCATTGCTAAATTCATGTTTAAATGTGCCACTGAGCTGTATGTCTTGCAGGGTTAATTATGGAGAAAATAGAGTACTTAAGAGAAAAGTAAAAATGAATTACCTATGTGAAATATCCTTTCAGATTTATGACTACCAGGATACAGAAATATTTGGTTTTAGTTTCTAATGGCATCTGTCAGATCGAGATTTAGTATCAGAATGAACTTAAAGTGACATTTATATTAGAAAAAGATGCCACAACCAAGGCAACTAAAAAAATTGGGTTCACTATGAAGATTACCTTATGAAAGAAATACAAAAAAATAGGTGTAGTTGTCAAGTGAGAGTGCTATACTACAGTGAAACAACAGAGCGTGGGTGAGACTCCACTTAATTTTATTTTTATTTATTAAATTTTGTAATTAGGGTATTTGGAAATATGAACAGTATTATTCCTAAGCAGGCTTCTCTTTACAGATTGCTTTATGAAAAGACTGGCCTAACTGATGGTCACAACAAACTCATGATGAACACTTAGGAGAGAAAAAACATCACCGAGGCAGCTCTTCTGTGAAAGTACTTCTGGAGATGATTGAAACTATGCCAGGTATCTAGGTTGCCATAAATCTCCATAAGGGCAAAGCACTATCACAGGCATCATATTTCTGAGTTTGAGGGGAATGAAAATGTGCATTTCAGAATGTTTTCACAATGTTATTAAAAAAAAAAAAAACAAGAAAGTGGGGAGTAAAGCCATCAAATGGCATTTTAAAATAAGGAAGAAAGAATGCAAAAATGCTAACTTTGTTACTGTTGTTATTATTGTGTTAGAGAGCCTGACTTTCTTGCAAGCAAGTCTCTGTGGCTTTTCAATGGGACATATTGAGGGAAAAAGAAAATTCTCATGATTATTTTTTGTTCTACAAGGAAGATATTTGCATGTTCACCTCTTTCAACTTTCCCCTTTATACTACACAGAGGAGCATCTATGCAGCTTGAGTTAATTTTTTCTAGATGTATGACATTTTCAAGTGACCTCTTTTTCAGAGTCTATGGAAAATTAACTAGTGGTAATGTGAGTCAGAACTTCTTCTCAGACTGGTTATATTAAAAATGTCAAATTTCAACAGGAAATACAAATGGGAAAAGGAAAATATACTTTATCTTTTAAGAGTAGGTTCTATTTATAAACATTTGAGCTGATTCTACTGTGTCCTTATTTTTGTGTTCCCTTGTCTCACAGCTGTCACAGACATCAGTCAGTCAAATTACTTTTTACATGTGGAAGGTTTGAGGATCTAATGAGATCTAATTAGTATGAGTACCCTGTCTATTCTTAACTGTGACCAAACAACTTAGTGATGTGAAGGAGATTTATGTAATATTTTATGAATTAAATTAATTAATATTGCATTTTGAAATGCTGTTTTTTACTGGAACAATAATACAGAGCTCAGAACAATATAAGTAGAATAATTTTAAAATTCTGTTTCATTTTCCAGAGCAGAAATTAAACAATTAACTGTTTTTTTGGGAAGAAAGAATGCAGGGTGAGTGTCATGTGGAAAAAGGGTAAAATTCCCAGAGAAAAAACAATTTCTGTTCTATCTAGATTAATTTTCTCCATACAGTTTGTTCACAGTAATTTATGAGTCACATGAATCATATTTAATTATATTCTACTAAAATATAATACTGTTTCATTTATTTATTCATTTATTAATTTATTCTTTCATTATGGGACTCATTCTAGATACCACAGATACAAAAATATTTAAAACACAGTTCAGTTTTTTATGTAGGTTATTAGCTGGTAGTGAGATGTTAAAAATGTTAAGACTCAAAATAGAAATTTGTTTTCTGTTACGTATCATAGATTTGTTTTACTATATTATGATCAGACAGGTTCCTCATGTTGTCTCTCCATTCTCTACACTGTCATTCTGTTACTCAGCCTCATTTTCGATGCTATACACATATTAAATAGAGTCAGCTTTTAAAAAATCCTCATGTTCTATTTTTATTTTTCATACTGTTTTCTTTTATTCTCTTCTTATCATTTTTGACGTGGTCAGTAAATTAAGCAAGCACATCATTTAATTCTATTAATAATGACAACTGAGGGTTATTCATTTTTACTTCTACTTTTTAAATCCTCCCTGAGGATATATTTATTGATTTTTAGAGAGAGAGGAGGGGCAAGAGAAAGGGAGAAATAGGCAGACATCCACATGAGACAGAAACATTGATCAGTTGCCTCCCATACGCTCTGCAACTAGAGAGCGAAACCACAACCTACGGATGTGCCCTGACTGGGAATTGAGCTGGCAACCTTTTGGTGTACGGGAGGACACTCCAATCAACTTAGCCACCTGGCCAGGTCTTTACTTCCACCTTTTAAAATAACATTTACAAACACTCTTGGGAAGACCCAAGAAGGCAAATGAGTAAATAGAAGCTACACTAACCTCCTCCCAGGACCTATTTGGAATTACAAATAAATTGTACAGATATCATTTGAAAAACCAAATGAACACCAGCTAGAGAGAAGCCTTATAACCAAGGACAGACAGAAAAAACCACTTCACTACAATGTGACTGGTAGGACGTGCAGAGAAGGCAAAAGAGGGCTGATTTGGCTCCCATCAATGGAAGCTAAAGCCCTGGAGGGATATTTCAGTGGCCAGAGGGGTTCTCTTGAGAAATGTTTGGTCTAAATCTCATGCTGGGCTCCCCAGCCTACATACAGCACCAGAGCCAATAAAGGAACCCAGATAACAGCCAACTATAAAAAGCAGTGAGGATTCTGTCCACCAGGGAGAGACAACTGGAGACAAAGAGAACTTCTTAATAGACCAACAAAAAATTCCATTTGCAGCCACTTACCCTGGGCTCTGGCAGAGGGAGGGCAGAGTGGACTAGAGATGTATGAGGAGAATTTCTGGCTGGCAGCTCTAGGAAGAGAACTGAAGAAACATCCCCCAGGATGTCTGTGTTGAGTCCCCATACAATGGAAGATATCTTTCTCAAGCTGATCACTCCCCTCCAAGTGGCATCAGCCTGAAGGAAAGCAATAGCCACCCCTAGGATTTACTTTAGCCCACCCTGTGGAGCTTAAGCCTGGCTGCTAAGTACAGCTTGAGGCTATATCATTGATTAAGTTTAATGATGAAGGTAGATATCTGGGAGTTCTAAGAATGTATGTTATCCTTCCCCAGGCATAGTGCTGATACGAGGCAGCCTTGGGGCACAACCCAGTACTTTCTGCACAAAGAAGAAAGCCCAACACAGAGAGCCACATGCTGTGGATCACTGCTAGCTTTTACACAGGGCCAGGCACAAAGACATGCACCAGAGAGTTTTTGCAGATCTACCTAAAAAATAGAAACAAATACAAAGCAGCAGCCAAAGTTGGAAGACAAAGAAACAGACTTCAAATGAGAGAACAAGATAATTCTCCAGAAAATGCACTAGATGAAATGAAGGCAAGCAATTTATCAGATATAAAGTTTAAGTGATGATTATAAGGATACTCAACAGCATGAAAAAAGATACAGAAACCATAGGAGCAGTCAGAAATAAAGAATGCAATATCCAAAATAAATAATACACCGGAGGGAATAAACAGTAGGTGAGATGAAGCAGAGAATTGAATCAGTGATTTGAAAGACAGGTAAAAAAAAAAAAAATCACCCAAGAAGAGCATGAAAAAAGAATTTAAAAAATGAGAAGAGCATGAGAAACATTTCGGACAACATGAAGTGCACCAACATCCTCATCACAGGACTATCATAAGAAGATCGAGAACCTATTTGAAGAAATAATAACTGAAAACTTCCTTAATCTGGTGAACAAAAAAGATGCAGAAATCCAGGAAGCTCAGAGAGTTTCAAACAAATTGGACCCGAAGAGGCCCACACCAGGACACATCATAATTAAAATGACAAAGCTTAAAAAAAAGGAGAGAATCCTAAAATCCACAGGAGAAAAGCAGGTAGTTATATATGAGGGAGCGTCAATTAGACTACCATCTAATTTCTGAACAGAAACATTTCAGGCCAGAAGGATGTAATGTGAAATATTCAAGGTGATGAAAAGCAAAGACTTACAACAAAAGCTATTTTACCCAGGAAGGCTATCATTTAAAATCAAAGGAAAAATAAGGAGCTTCCTAGACAAGAGAAAGCTAAAGGAGTTTGTTAATACAAAATCAGTACTGCAACATATTTTGAAGGGCTTTTTTTTTTAAGAAGACAAAGAGACAGAAGGGGGGGAAAGCAGAATAAAATAATCTACAATAAAATGGTACTGAATACATATCTATCAATAATCACATTAAATATAAATGGCTTAAATATTCCAACCAAAAGACACAGGGTAGCTGAATACATAAGAAAATAAGACCCATGTGTATGCTGCCTCAAGAGACCCACCACAGATTAAAATATACACACAGACTAAAAGTAGAGGGATCAGTAAAGATATTTCATTCAAATGGAATGTAAAGAAGTAGCTGGTGTATCAATACTTATATCTGAAAAAATAGACTTTAAAACCAAGGCCATAATAAAGAAAAAAGTACAACATATCATGATAAAGGGAGGAGTCCAACAAGAGGCTATAATTTTAGGAAACATTTACAGACCCCACATAGGGGCACTTAAACATGTAAAGCAAATCTGGATGGACATAAGGGAGAGGTTGACAAAAATACAATCATAATCAGAGATTTTAACACCCTATTGACATCAATGGACAGATCATCCAGACAGAAAATCAACAGGAGACAGCGGCCTTAAGTGACACACTAGATCAAATGGATTTAATTGATATCTTCATAGCATTTTACCTCAAAGTAACAGAATATATGTATACGTAATTTTCAAGTGCACCTGGAACATTTTCTAAGATATACCACTTTAGGACACAAAACAAGTCTCAATATATTTAAGAGGATTGAAACACTAAATATATGTTATTAAACAATAAATGGGTCAACAATAAGATAAATAAAAAATCAAAGGATACCTTCAGACAAATGAACATGAGAACAAAACAAACCAAAATCTGTGGGGCACAAGGAAGTAATCCAAAGAAAGAAATTCATAGCATAACAGGCTTATCTCAAAAACCAATAAATAGTCTAAATTTACACTTAAAGGAACTTGAAAAAGGACAACAAACAAACCCCAAAGTGAGAAGGAAGGAAATAATAAGTAGAAATAAATGAAACAAAGTCTAAAAAAAAAAATCAATGAATCCAAGAAATGGTTCTTTGAAAAGATAAACAAGATTGACAAACCTTTAACCAGACACATCAAGAAAAAAAGACAGAAGACCCAAATAAGTAAAATTAGAAATGAAAGAGGAGAAATAACAAATGACATCAAAGAAATACAAAGGATTGTAATAAAATATTGTGAACAGTCAACAAACTGGAAAACCTAGACAAAATGGATAAATTTCTAGATTCATAAAAAATGCCAAAACTAAATCAGGAAGAACTGTAGAATCTGAATAGGCAGATTACACCTAGTGAAATTGAGTCAGTAATAAAAAAAACTCCTCAAAACAAACAAAAAATCCCAGAAGGCTTAACAGGTGAATATTACTAAACATTTCAGAGAAGAAATAACACCTCTTCTTCTCAAACTATTTCATAACATTCAAGAGGAAGGAAGCCTCCCAAAATCATTTTACAAATTTAGCATTATCCTAATTCCAAAACTAGATAAATACACTACAAAGAAAAAAAATTATATGTCAATACCCTGATAAACAAAGAGGCTAAAATGCTCAGCAACCTATTAGGAAACCAAATACAACAATACATCAAAACTAGCATACACCATGATCAAGGGATTTATCCAAGGAATTCAAGGTTGCTACAACATTCATAAATCAATAAATGCGACTCATTGCATAAATAAAATGAAGAATAACAACCACATAATATTATCAATAGATGATGAAAAAGCACTTGATAGAATCCAATATCCATTTATGGTCAAAATCTCAGCAAACTGGGAATAGATGGAAAATAACTAAACATAATAAAGGTCATATATGAGAAACCTACTGCCAACATCATACTCAATAGGCAAAAACAGCAAGAGTTCTCCTTAAGACTAAGAACAAAACAAGGATGTCCACTTTCACCTCACTTATTTAACACAGTACTGGAAGTCCTAGCCACAGGAATTAGTCAAGAAGAATAAATAAAAGGCATCTAACTTAGAAAAGAAGAAATAAAACAGTTATTATTTGCAGATGACATGAATTATACATAGAGAACACCAAGATTCCACCAAGAAGCTACTAAAACTGATATATGAATTCAACAAAGTAGTAGGATACAAAATTAATATCCAGAAATCAGTTGCACTTTTACATGCTGTTAATGAACTAACAGAAAGGGACATAAAGAAAACAATCCCATTCATAATCTCTGCAACAAGAATAAAACACCTAGGAGTAAATCTAACCAAGGTTGTAAAAGACCTGTGCTCAGAAAATTATAGACAATGAAGAAATTAAAGATACAAATAAGGGGAAGCACATATGATGTTCATAGACTAGAAGAATTAACATCATTAAAATGCCCATGCCACCCAAGGCACCCATAGAGATTCAATGTGTTCCTATCAAGTTTCCAATCTCATATTTCATAGAACTAGAACAAATATTTCAAAAATTAGTAAGGAACCATAGAAAGCCCCACATAGCAACCACAATCCTGACAAAGAACAAAGTGGAAGGAATCATACTACCTAATATGATGAAACTATATATAAGGTCATAGTAATCAAACCAGCATGGTACTGTCATAAAAACAGGCATATAAATTATTCAAACGGAATAGAGAACCCAGAAATAAACCCACTCCTTTATAGTTAATAAATAATTGGCAGCACAAGCAAGAACATAAAATATGATAAAGATGGTTTATTCAATAAATGGTGTTGGGAAAATTGGACTGATATGTGCAGAAAAATGAAACTAGGACAGCTTCTTACACCACATACAAGGACATAGTCAAAATGTATTATAGGCTTCAATGTTAGACCCCAAACCATAAAAATTCTAGAAGAAAACAGACAGCAAAATATTACTGTCAGACATTACTCGGACATTACTCATAGCAATATTTTATTTGATTTATTTCCCCAGGAATGGGAAACTAATAAAAAATAAACAAACGAGACTATATCAAACTAGATCTGTTTTATATAGGAAATAAAAATGTTAACAAAATACGACAACTACCGAATGGGAGAACATATTCACTGAATAACTTGGTAAGGGCTAATATCCAAAATTTATAAAGAACTTACAAATCTCAATACCCCCCAAAAAACAAAAAAAAACAAACCACAATTAAAAAATGGGCAAAAATGTGAATAGAGAATTCTCCAAAGAGGACGTACAGATAACCAATAGACATAGGAAAAGATGGTTATCATCACTATTCATCAAATGTAAATTAAAATAATGATGAGGTGTCTCCTCATACCTGCCAGAATGACTATCATCAATAATTCTACAAACAACAAGTGCTTAGGAGGATGTGGAAAAAAAGGGAATCCTTTTGCCTGTAGGTGGGAATTAGATGGTGTGGGCACTGTGGAAAGCAGTATGGAAATACATCAAGAAATTAAAAATGTATGTTCCTTTTGACTCAATGATCCCACTTCTGGGAATATATCTGAAGGAACCTGAAACACTAATTTGAAAGAATATAAACACCTCTATGTTCAGTACAGTATTATTTACAACCACCAAGATATGGAAACAGCCCAAATGTCCATCAGTAGATGAGTGGGTAAAACAACTATGGGATATTTACACAATGAAATACCACTAGGCTGTAAAAAAGAAAATTTTATTTTGTGCAAATATATGAATGGATTCGGAAAACATTATGCTAAGTGACTAAGCCAGCCAGTGAAAGACAAATACCATATAATTTCACTCATTTATGGAATCTAATGAAAAAACGTAACTAACAAGAAAAAAATGTGGACAAACTCATAGATGGAGAGCAGACTGATAGCTAGTGGGAGTGCAGAGCTGAGGGGGTTGAAGGACTGAGGAAAAAGGAGAAAGAAGTCACGGACATGGACAACAGCATGATGATTGTGGTGGGGAAGGTGGCATAAGGGCACTAAATGGTAATGGGAAAATGCAATAAAAACACTC